>JAIMZG010001156.1:0-94895 GCA_020466075.1 Colletotrichum coccodes
GAACCAACTGGAGCAATGTCCATGCCAGCGTAGAATGCCTGGTGCGAGGGAACTTCGCCGGGGGGGGGGGGCGCTGCGTTTACTGGTGCGAGGAGTAAGAAGTAGCAGAGACAGACTGGGCCGCTAGGTCAGGGCCTGTCGCATTCGCAGTGGCGGGGGACAAGCATGCTGGCGGCACAGCAAACCACGGTACGGTAGCGAAGGTACCTCGGGGTTTGGGCATGTGGAATCCGCGACCGTGAAAAAGTGTAAGCGGAAAGGGAAAGTGGCATTTCGACTTCTTCCGATCGCTATGGTGGACGATCTAGGAGCGTCTGATCGGGCTACGCTCTGATGATCGATCTCGATGAGGGGGAGTGCTTTTAGCACCCCCCACATCCCCCTCTCGCACCTCCACTGCGGACAAGTATCGAAGCAGTCACTGCGAATCGAAGGAAAGGGCATCTCCGCCTCTGCCCCCTTCCTTCCCCTTCCTGCTTCTCTGATACTCCGTGCACCAATCTGGACGCTGTACTCCCACGTCTCTGACCCCTCTTTCTCGTACTCTACTGTGTTAGGCTTAGCTTCGAGCTGTATGGGAAGTCACCGCAGGTACGGTACGGTACGGTGCTGTGCGATGCTGTTGTGACACGGAAAGGTTGGATATCATCTTCCGAATGGACGATTACAACTTCAATGTCTCATGCTCGCTCCTCTAGTCTTCCATCCGCTGTTCTTCCTCCGTCACTACCATTCAATGCCAGTTGAGCGATTAGCTAGGAACCAAGGAAGGAGCTGCTGTTGTGCGAAGGAACGCCCGTTGTGCAGACGTGGGGTGGAGCTTTGGCCGAGTGGGGCCACACTAAGCTCGGGCTCTCGCCTGTGCGATAGACCCACTCAAGTGCAACCGACAGGGCGGGAGGAGACAGTCCCGGCCGGGCCACCTTCTCCAGGCCCAATCCCGGAAGACGAAGGAAAAGAGTGAGAAATTGAAAGCTTTCCTTCCCTCGAACCCAGAGCTACACGACTCTCCCCTACTCTTTCCATAATGTCAGAGTTACGCATGTGGCTGTTCAGCAAGAGGTAAGAAGGAAGCTCGAATTACGAAGCCGGACAGTCAGTGACCAACAGTCAAGTAAGAGAATCCACGGGCAAGGCGGGGCAGCAGACCGAGAAACACGAACATGTCCATGCGTTGCCTGGTGCAATCGCAATTCCTTCCCTCCCATGATTTCATGCTTTCATGTAGCCACGCCTTGCTGTCTCTCCTCTCCTTGCTTCTGGACCAAGGCAGCATGTGCACAACGTATCACATCCATGCTTCCTTTTCCTTCCCGTCCTAACGACAAACCCACCACCACCACACAGTGGTGGTCCTGCTGAGGGAGGCGACGGCGTGGGAAGGGGCAGGCGCGAGGATGGATAGTACACCATCCCTATCCTCCTCACCTCTCACAGTCTGCACCCCCGTCTGCAGATGAGCTGTTTTCCCAAGCTAGCTGCTGCGTGCACACTCAAGTCGCTGTGGCTGGCTCAGGTCCGCTGCTTGGGCGGCGCTTTGCCTGGCACCTGCAACCTCGTTGTCATTGCTAAGCTAAACGCACTTTAGACAACGCGGCCGGTCCCAGGCTCTCTCGTAATGTCTTGACCGTGACATGGGCCTCGCCCGCGTCTCTTCTGCTGTGCCATGCCATGCCAATCCATCCGAAACTTGGGTACTAGGCTGCCTGCTGTTCCAACCCAACCCGTTCAACTCATCCAACCGACTCTTCGGGCAGTTGACGCCCCTCGCAACTCCCGCCTCTTGCCTTGCTTGGCCTGTGCTACATGGCACTGCACCGCACCGCCTCGGTACTCGACGCGACCAGTTCCAAATCTCGGCAAGGGCACGCAAGTGCGAGACAAAGTAATATCCTGCGAGCCGAACTGCCTCTCCTCTGCTTCCATGCATGCGACGGAGGGATTGACAGCTCCACCACACCCACGCCCGTTTGAAAGCTCCTTGCACCAAAACAGCTGGGCCGCTGTTTTTGCACCCATTTTTGCACCCCTGGGAGACGTCGTACACCACAATCTGTCGATCTCCAAGGAGCTCTCTCCGACACTACACCGTCAATTAGCTTGCCCGGCTCGAGAGACACACCAGCGCAGTGCCGCTTGGCTTGGCTGTTCGTCGATACTCACACGTCTTGGGCTACAGGCGACTGCGCTCTGTGGCTGCTCTTCGTCGGAGACAGACGTGCTTCCCATCCCGTAGCAGCTTGCTTCCGCAAACCTTTGAGCTGCCTGCTTTGCTCCTCAACAAGACGTGATGTGAGCCAATTGAGCTCCCACGCAAACATACCCAGCTCATCATATGCGACTCGAGAGCCTTTCGCGATACCGATATGGATTCGGCCTAGCTACTACCATTGCAGTGCAGCCTACTTCAGTACGGAAGCAGTACTGCAGATGTCGATGTGGCCACGCCTACACATTCAATCCTGTGCCACCGTAATCCATGCCTGCGGATTCTCTCGTCAATCATTGGTACCCAATCCAACGGCAGACCATACGTGGGCCGTGAGGAGCAAAAGTGCGCGCACTCCGCGAAGCGAAGCACTGGGGCACCCGGCAGCGTGGCGGTAACAGCACACCCTCGGACTATGGGTCCGAATGCCTCAGCGCTCGGTATTTCAATCTCTCCGCGTCCGCACCTCGGACAAGATGAGCGGGCACGCCCAGGACGGTGTTACAGAGATCAGATATCGATCCCTGGGTCCCAGGGTCCGATTGTGGACATCAGGCCCCTGGCCGGCTGCGGTGGAGGTTGTTACGAAGGGTCTTCAGCACTATTTCCCCTGGTGCGGAACATTCCAGCACTTTTCGAAGCACAAAACTCGCCCTACACGTACAAGCCGACGCGCTTTGATATTGCCATGGCCGTGAGGTGGGTTCCATTCCAGCACCGAGCCATATCACAAGCGCCCTTTATCAAGACGTCTGCTTGGCGACTCGATGGATGGGTTTCCCGGCTCGCATTGGGGTATCACAGCATGGGCAGTCCATCGTGTCGATCGACACTACCCTTGCATACTAGCCAAGGGAAGGGGTCGGCAGCATCGCGACCTTTCTCACCTATCCGTGGACCGTGGGTGGCTTCGCACTTCGCAAACTTCGCAAGACCGACCTTTCGTGGAAAGCGCCCAGCCAGGGTCACGCCAATATGACAATTGACGGCATGGCTAGCCCCCCAAATTGGTCCCTTGGAACGTGGCACCTGCATGTTTGCAGAGCGGTAATTGGGGGATGACATTACCGTGGTATCCGACTCGTCCGTTGCCCGACTAACCCCGTGCGAGGGTCGTGGGTACGCACACAAGTTCTTCGAGAGTCTGGACTCGCCGGCACCACACTACTTGCCTGGCAGTCCTTTCTCAAATACCGCCTCCGACGTCCTCGAGGAGGCAACGCAGAACACCACGTGGCAAAGGTTGTGGGAAGTTACGCCAAACCTTGGCAAGCTGCTGTTGAAGGGACACAAGTCAGCACATACACATGTCTTTTCGGGCTTCACCAACGGGCAGCACGCCCATCCAGTTGTTCACAAGGGAGCTTCGAAGTTGGGATGGCCGAGTCGACATGGCGATAGGTGGCCGCCTGCCCGTGATCCACGGCGCCTCAGTCTTCCAGGCTGTGGTTATCAACACTGACCAGTGGGACACGGGCCAAGGATGCAACAGCGATAGGCAGCTGTCACAAACCTTTTGGCGAGCAGCTGCTAATTACCCCGCCACATCAAACAGAGACTTGAGGAGCGCGCGAGGGGGCCAGAACCTTGCTTCTCCAAGGTATGTGAATCGTGCGTGCACTGCCTTTCGAGGGGGGAGGTGCTCTTGGTTGCAACCACGGCGGTTGGCATGCGTCTTGCTGGTAAGCTCAGACGACACACGGAACGGCGCTGCTGGTCGTGTCCAACAGTCACTCGTGTTGCTTGGTTCGGATCGACTAATTGTGAACAGCAATCCCATCGAGATAACATCTGGGTTTCCAGTCTCTTGGCTCTTCGAGAGGCTCCCAAGTCTCTGGAGTCTGACGTCATGTCAAGATTCGAGATCGATCAGCAGCTCGAAACAGCCGTTGATGGGCGAGTATGGGCTCAGAGCGGTAGTTGTGCCATCCATTTCTGGAGGGCCTCTGCTCAGTTTCGGCTGCCGACCAACGGCAGATGCCTGTCATTCACACTCGGGGATTAGCGCCGCGTCGCGCCGGGGCGGAGCAAAGAGTCCGCGCCGCTGGCTCGTCGGTGTGCTGGGGCGTGAAACAATACTTCAAGATACATGGACATTCTGAGAAACCTCTCCATCGGGATGAACCACTCAAGGGCCAATCAATAGGTCGCACTCCATAATGCAGCCCCGGGGGCAGCAATC
Source organism: Colletotrichum coccodes (assembly GCA_020466075.1). Classification (NCBI taxonomy): domain Eukaryota; kingdom Fungi; phylum Ascomycota; class Sordariomycetes; order Glomerellales; family Glomerellaceae; genus Colletotrichum; species Colletotrichum coccodes. Next base: position 4,392 of record JAIMZG010001156.1, read on the forward strand.
CCAAGCATATCTTTCTCTACCGCCACACCCCAGAAGACATCTTGGGGACATCTACCCCAGTTTCTACAGACTAGCTATCCTTTTTGGATCGGATTGAAAAAACCAAGTAGGACTACAGAGTACGAAGCTCCCCAATGCCGGTAGACAGTTCAATGGACGACCAGGGGACAGCTCACCGGGCTGCACACCACCAGCGACTACTTGACCGATCTTCTGCCACAGCGGGGCCGCGGGCAGTTCATCGACCCGGCACGGGAGTCGCCCACGAGAGATGACATGATTCCGTCGTCAGATAACAACCATCATTCCTCCCACCCGTTGCAGTTCCTCCATCTCATGCAGGCTGCTTATCCTACCCACAAACTTGCAATGGCCTTCTGCTCCAGCATCGCAAGCCAACCAGATCCCCTCCTGTGGGTAGGAGCGCACTCCGCGCCTCGAGCAGCCAATGATATAGCAGCATGACGACCAAGTAATGTCACTCTAACCACACCACTTCACATTCTTCCCTCCCTGTTTACAGTTATCCGTGGCGAAAACGGAGACAACCCGTCCTATCGTGCGCGAGAGAGAGAGAGAGAGATCTGGCCCCGGAGCAACAACAGAAGGAATATACGTAGGGGGTAAGGCAAGACAAGATAACCAAGCACCCACACGTCCCGCAAATTCCCATTATTCGAACCATGGCATTCTACCTTTTCCGCAACCGGTGTGTTCAGTGGTGCCCGCTCTCTGCTCAGCAACCGTACCAACCTGCCTCGAGCCAATGCTACTCTACCTCATACTTGGCCATCATAGCCAAACGATTATGACGACAAACCGACGGAGCGATTCCATCAATACCGTCAGGGGGACGTCGGACTCGCTTGGGCTCGCGACCCTCTTTCGTACCTGATCTTGTACGATCTTGCATCTCTCGCCTATTTGCGGACATGCGAATGGTACGGAGTCGCCTCCGCGGTTTAGGATGAGCAAATCTTAGCTGTTGTCCCCAGATAACCAAACGATCGCGCGGTCTCATCTCATCTCCGAGCCGTGAGGCCCGATCGGCCATCTGCGTCTTACCCCGGACCACGATCTCGTTATCTTGATTTCAAAGCCCCACGCCTCTCTGCTTGTCCTTCGCGTTTCCCATTCACCCATCATTCGGTCAAGTTGAGAACACGGCCAAGGGCGCCACTCGATAGACCCCGCCCATACCCATCTGCCGGGCAGCAAGCTTGGATGGCAAGCCAGCCGACTAGGCGATCAGCGACAGACATCGGCAGTGGCACACGGTGTCCCAACACACCCAGGGGTCCGTTAGCGATTCTTAAACAGCGGGGATTTGACGCCACGTTCCTGAACCTTGATGTAAAGCCTCCGGTGGGCCCACGGGGGCCCAAGGCCGGCGTGGCAGAGAGAGGGGACATTGCGACACAAATTGCAAAGGAAGGCAATAGATAATTGCAACATGTGCATTAAGCCTCTGCCAAAGGGAATGAATCGCGGCCGCATCGATTTTGTTTGCAAGCATCCAAGCCAGCACGAGGACCCTGAAAGCCTGAAAGACTCGACTCTATGCAGCCAAATGCATCCTGTCCGGACCCCTTGTGTATACCTGCATGCCTGCCCTGCGCCTCCGCGTGGCTCGGACCGCCCCCGTCACCGCACTCTGTAAACATTCTGAGACCGTGGGAAGTGCTCCGACATTGGGCGGTACGTCTCATCGCAGAGGGGCACTCGCCTATTGCATCACGATGGCCCTTGTCGCAAGACCCGCGAACTGACTACACGGACGGAGCCACTCGTCCAACGTACTCGCAATGACCTTTACAGAGTCCGTTTGAACCCAGCGACCGCGGACGGTTGGAGTTGTTGATCGCGACTACTGTGAGCCGACTATCTAGATGTCTCCCTCACTTGGCTTCAGACGACGACCGTCGACGCTAACAAGTGGAGCTACTGCAAGAGCCCTAAATGACAGGTTCGTTCGGCCACGTTTACCGGACGAGACTAACAAGTAGATGGCTCGACAGTCGATGAAGGCTCATGGATCTCGATGCCGGCTGCAAAAGGCTTACTGTCCATGCACAATTCCTTCTGACTAGTTCCTCGTTCTGGGCCTTGACAAGTCAAGAAAGCCACCGGGCAGCAAGAAATCCGCTCGCCCACACATACACACCCCCCGCCAGCCACAGGACAACACAAGACCCTTCCGTCAGAGGGACTCTGCGCAGTAGGCGATCACCCGAGGAGGGCGGGAAAGATAGACGTTGTGCCATTCATGCAAAACTCATTCTAGGAGAGGCACTGGCCAGTACAATGGCCAGTGCGACATGGTTAAACTATACGTCAATAGTTTATTGTGATGTGAGAGCATAATTGCCGGCCCGCCGGAAGGGAAGAGTTACCTGAACAAAGGCTTTTTTTCCCTTTCCCGCAGGGCGGCGGCTATGGCATCTTGCCGAATCATCGGCCCGTTGGCACGAATCGGCGTTCGTTCCTAGCTGCCAGTCCTTGCTATCAAGTCTTCCTTGCGTCCGGACACGGCGTAGCTCTCGTTCTGTGTTGCACTTGCTCCAGGATACGGCCACTCTTCCCAGGTTCCCCGGTGGAACGCATGCCATCTTTCTAACCTCCAGAGGCATCCCAGCCATCCGTCAGTCGGCTATCGCCTCAAGAGTTTCACCAAGATATTCATTTTGTTTCCTCTGGAATTCGCAATTCCCTGCGCCCCCATCACGTACGATCTGCTTCCGCGCCCACTGCAACACGTGGGCATAACTCCAGCGAATCCTCATCAAGCATTGCCGCCCAGCTTGGCCGAGCTGAAGGTGGACGCACAGTTGGTCCAAGCCCGAAAAGTCCTGTCGCCCGTGGCTCCTCAGAATCGCGCGAGCGGGGAACCATTGATGCGACCTGGAGGGTAGGAAGGCTTGGAAGGCTTGGAAGGCTTTGGGGGTCCCAGTTTCCGATTCACACGACATATTCGTCGATCGGACGGGGGGCCCGGAGTTCACGATCCCTTCAGCATCTGCAGGGCAGTCCGCATCGTGCCACTTTCTACGCGAGAAGCTCCTTCTAAGCCCCCCGAACTGGTCCCCTTTGTTGGACGGATCGAGCGAGCCAATGCGCCATCGGAACATTTACAGCCCCGATGCCAACGCTGTGGGCCGTACCCGGCCGCTTCCTCCTGGATCGGGACGAGGTTTTCGCCATTTCTAAGCCCTTGCTAATCCTAGCATCAACCCCCTGCCCCCCTAATCGGCCCTGCACCATCCGGACGAACGACTCGGTATCGACGGTCGTCTCATCCTCGACAAGTGGTCGTCACTACGCAGCAATGACTCCCTATCGCGTTTGCCCGGCGATTCTGTTTGTCTTCTGTTGCTCATGCAATCCACGGCCACACATGGTTCGCCTTTAGCAATGGTGCATCTGTATCTTGCTGTGAGATCTGGTTTATGGGGGTTGCTCCACGGTGAGGGAGACGATTGTATCGGGTTCCTCGATGCACGGCCGCGGATCGCCGGTTGTGGGCCTGTTCACATCACAACTACTTCAAGGTGAGATGGTATGGTATCTTTCCGGATCATGGCTCCGGGCGTACCATAGTCGATTCTTGCTCGGCAGTTGGCGCCGTCTCCTTCTTGATCGAAACCCTGATGCAAGCGCATTTGGGCAACCAGGACGGCTATGCCTATACCCGCCCGGACGGTTGAAGCAAAGGTCGCTTCGAGCCTTCGACGGAGGAGGAGCATGACGAAACGGGCTCGCTACGCGATACCATTCCTTGTCGGCACGTGAGTGATCTGGGTCCTGAGAGGCTGCCTATGTCACTGTCAGATCAGCCAAGAATCGCCGGAGCCGCGGCCGACTGGCCCAGCTGCTGGTACGCCCTGGCCTCCCTCCGTCTCTTACCAACTGAGCTGTTCCCGCATATTGGCGGGCTTGCATCCGTCAAATGTGGCCGTTGTTTGCCCTTCCAGGTGACCGACTCGCCTGCTCGTACCGACGGCAGGTGTTGGAAGGGCTGTAGAATGGTTCGAGGTGTGCAGTCCGGTGACCAAGTGGACGAGATTGCCGCGTGCTGGTGTTTTTTTCCCTGGGCGAAGATGATGATTTGAACGGGCAAGTACTCACTTTCTATGAGCTATTCCCTCACCTTTCGACCCGTTGACGGTTTTCTTCGGGTTGACAGGTGACAAATCCGAAAGACTCCATTTCCGACTCGTATTACTCATCGCTCTTCTAATCCCGAGAACGGTGCCTCCTGTCAGGGGTGCGATGGCGACGTCGTCAATACTTCCCGTCCAGCCGAGTCGAATGAACGCTCCCGAGACCCTTAACATGCGCCACAGCAGAAGAGAGCGAAGGCACGTTCGTCTGTGCATCTCACCATGATGACAATTAGATTGTCCAGCAATGTTCGAACCCGCCTTGCCGTCGGACAGATACTGCAGCGTTTACCGTGAACTCGGACATTTCAGGCCTCAAGCTCACCCATCGTGACACGGTTGATGGGGTCGAAAGGATTAGACCCACTACCAAGAATGAGGGTGAAGTCCGACATATCGGCAATGTTGATAATGCAGCAATGCCGCGACTGAACAGTCATGGCTGCGGTGAAACTTGTAGGCGGAACGTGGGGGCGAGTCGGCAGGACTTTCGGGATTGCGGGCAGCCTGCCGTCAGAAACCATGGGAATCGGATATCGCTCGTCTGGTTGACTAAAAGCCACGGTTCCTGTGCCGCAGACGATCGTCTCTGCTCAAATACAGACAGACTCGCGGCATCCAAGAACTTCTGCATCTCCCATGTCCAACGAAGCAAATCTGCAACCATGACTCTGCATTATGACCCGGAATACCAGTCCATCGTCGCCGCGGACGACGTCGGCCCCGGACCCGCGCCCTTCAAGGATGCGTTGGAGATCCGCAACTTCACCAACCCGTTGCTGCACAACATCCTCCGCGCGCAGCCGACACCTGAAGACGTTCTCGAGACCAAGACCTCGTTCACGTCTCACGACGGCAACGAGGTTGGACTCTACCGTTTCGCAAAGAAAGAAATGATCGAGGCGGCCGAGCCGCAGGCCGCCGTGGTCTACGTCCATGGCGGTGGCTTCGTCGCGGGCGACGTCGACATCTTCTCCCCGCAGATCAAGCGGCTCGTTGAGGCATCGGGGATGCCCTTCTTCGCGGTGGACTACCGCCTCGCGCCCGAGTTCCCCGGCGGCGTGGGCGCCAAGGACGTGTTTCACGGGCTGAAGTACCTGTCCGAGCATGCGGGGGAGTGGAACGTGGATAACAAGAAGCTTGTCGTGCTGGGGGACTCGGCGGGCGGCGGGATTGCGGCGGGCGCGGCGTTGATCGCGCGGGACAGGGGTCTGATGCCGCCGCTGAGGAGGCAGGTGCTGGTGTATCCGATGCTCGACGACCGGACGGCGATCGCGGAGGACAGCGCCATGTTCCCACTGCTGACTTGGAAGGCGAACGATAACCTGCTCGCATGGCGGGCCGTGTTGGGACACAAGGCGGGAGACCCGGCGGCGGAGGGTGTTCCGCTGTGGGCGGCGCCGGGAAGGGCCGAGGTCAAGGACTTGAGGGGGCTGCCGAAGACTTATGTGGACGTGGGAAGTCTGGATTTGTTCCGGGATGAGTGTGTCGATTTCGTGGGGAAGCTGGCGAGAGCGGACGTAGATGTTGAGTTTCATCTGTGGCCGGGGCTGCCGCACGGCTTCGAGAGGGCGTCGGGGATCGAGTGGGTCAGGAAGGCTCTGGAGGCGAGGAACGCCGCGTTGAGAAGAGAGTGAGGGCGGGGATGGAGACGGGGGAGGCGAGAAGTGGTTGTAGATGTAGGGGGAGACGCCTCACTCGCCAAGACGTTTGTAGCGGTCTCGTCGGCCTCCTGATGCTCTTGAGGGAGCGAGAGGGGGGGGCCGTTTCTACATGTTGTAGTTGTGTTTAGAATCGAGCTGTGTAGCGGTGCTCTAGAGGTCGCTCTATCGCGAGGGCGGGATGGGAGTGGCTTCGGTTTGGTCTGGAAATTGATGCCGGGACTGATACTTTCTGCCCATATCAACAACTCGGTGGTAAGCTCTGGTTCTTGTTGAGACGACTCAGTGTTCGTAACTTGAGGTTGGTCGGTGACAGAGGACGACGAACGTTTTTCTCTCACGGGTTGCTAAGAAATGTCGCTCAGTTTGGGTTATTTCGCTGGCCGTCTCGCGAGACGCAAGGAGAAGACTGAGCCGAATAAGCCAGGGCGCTTTGATGACGAAGACGCGACGTCTGGCTCGAGGGCAGCAGTCACAGAGTGAATATGTAATGCTCTGTTAGGGGGGGTCCGTAGAGGTCTCCTTGAGGCCGGGTATGTGAAAAGGTTATTGTGCTCTTAGAGGCGACTACGTTCGAGCCTTGGCCCGAGGAAAGTTCTCGCGTCGTTTTGATTCCCGCAAGCTTGGGAGTGAACGTCTGTTGCTAGTTGAGGGTTTGGGATCAACACGGAGATTCCTGCTGGACGCGTAGAGCTCTCAAGGGGGTTGTCACTTGCCTGTCGTTGCCCTGGATCCCCCTTACCTGCCGACTCTTGAAACATGTGGAACGGCCGGGTGCTGTCGGATGCGGTTGGCCGTATCTTATAAGTCAGACAAGGCCGTTTGCTGGCAGTCTAAATCAACGTCAAATGCAACACCCTCATATCTGCCTCCAACTTGCCTGGCCCGTATGGTTCATGGCGTCCAGACCCGAGAGGCACACTCGGCGGACAACTTGAACAGCTTCTCTATACTGCCAGACCGCTCGACCGGCATTCGAGGGCTTACAACGACACAGCGTGGCTCTTCGTGGAAGGCGCAGGCTTGGACAGATGGAATGCATCTACGGCGACCTGTTTGACAGGGAAGTCTCATGAGCCCTTTCTTCGCAAGCCATGGCTTTCAACCAGTGATCCAAACCCTGGCAGTTGTACTGTACTCTTTTTACGAAAGCTGCCATCCGGAGTAGACAAGGCGGGGAAACCGTGTTTGACAATTCTGCCGAGTACGAAGACTTGTTTCCTTTGCTCTCTGCCTTTCGTGGCCCACTCGGTTAACCATGATGATGCGGATTGGCACCAGCGCAAGACGACTAGTCCGAAACTCAAGTTGGGTTATAGCAGACATGCCAGAAAAGTTGAATATTACATCAGCAGAACTATTCTGCCTCGAACATCAGCTGGACGTGTTCGAATAGCGATGCTGACGCCTGCGAGGATACCCGATGCCAATTTGCGTGAGCCCGTTCGCTCGTTACCGCCGCGGACCAATACGTCAACTTGTCTTGACACTACATCTTACTCCTGCCCCTGACGCCTAAACTGGTTTGGGCCCATGCTTATACCGAGACCATATCGCGTGCTTGTGAACACCCGCGACATGAAGATCCGGGTGAAGACCACGCGTTATTCCTGGTAACAGCACACGACACGAGAAGCGCGTCAGCCCAAGTATACAGCGCGACAAAGACGACAAGCTCTCTCTACCCCAAAAACTTGCTCTGCTTTGCTATCGAAATATATCCGGTAAAAATACACCAGGACGCAGCACAGGATCAAAGATTGCCCGGATTGCGACACGACAACCTCGGGACGGGCCAAAGACAACCGACGGCACTAGTTCATCGAACAGTGTGAGTTGTGGAGACCTTTGATAGTAGACTGCGGTGAGAATGACGAAAGAGGGAATACCACAGGGCCCAATGGGGGTGGAGTTTCGTCGCCGACGATGCCTCGTTCGATACCTTTTGTTTCCTGCTCGCTGTCTCGCCGAAACCACCTTTGTCTGGCGGCTTTCTCACCGCACCTCCTTCTCGGTCCAGGCTTTGCGGTCGAGCCCAGGCCTCCACAGACTCCAGCACTCGATCCAGTCGTCGAATTTCTTCATAGAGCTTCCAGAGTCGACGGGTTACCAAGCACCGAAGTCACGACCGAGCACGCGACTGCTCGCCTCCCCGCTCCCCGCTCCCCGCTCCCAACTCCCCGCCCCCCGCCTTTGCTCCAGCTCGTGGACGCTCGCCCCAGTAAACTATTGATCGCGGGGAGCCATCTCACAGAAGCCGCCGTCTGTCGTCCCCGAGTCCGGGCGAGTTCTCGTCACCCGACTCGACGCAGCGAGTCCCTCGCGCCAAACATCAACCGAACAAGCTGCCGGCTCGTCCCGAATCAGAGACAGCTTCAGCATGGATCGGCAGATCCCCGCAAACTCCTACGCGGACCATTGACGTTCGTCCGCCGTGACCGACGAAGAAGGAAGGTGCCTGTCTGCCGGGGGGCGCAATGCGACGGGCCAAGCCGCTAGGGGGCACGTGGGCAGCCACACGGGGACTCGGGCACCAAGGGTCTAACAGGAATAAACTCACGGCCCCTGGGGGCACCATCACCTCGGCGCGCATGAATCCCAAACACCGGACGGGCTGCCAGACGCTGGGGAGCCCCGAAGCAATGGGCCAGATGCGGCGTCGCAGCGGCACTTTCCCGGACCCCTGCACTCCCACCCGGCTGATTTCGTCGTCTCAAGTAGAGTTGAGCTGGCAGCCCCGGGGGACCGGCCAAGGTCGCATGAACAATACATTGGCTAGCCCCTTGAGATGCCTCGCAGGTGTGCCGACTGGCGGAACAATATCTTTTGCTCTCTTGGCAAGCATAATTATACGAACTTGGACTTTTCGGCCGAGCGGAGTGGAACCCCCATCACCGCTGCCTGACAGCTCATTACCGGATGGCCGCAGCCAAGTCCGAGTCTGTGTTTCTATATAACGAGGGCCTTCTCGGCCTCTACCGTGGTCATGGAGCCACCCGGCAGATCAGCCTCCCCGCCTCCGTCTTGTCGTCTCGTCTTGGTCCTCGGGATACCTCTCGCGCCCTCACCATGAAGTTCTCTTCTCTCCTCGCCTCCCTGGCGCTGAGCGCCCTCTCGGCCACCGCCGCGCCCGCCGAGCTCGCGGCCCGGGCGCCGACCCTCTACCTCTGCGGCGACAGCACCATGGCCAGGAGCAGCGACCCCGCGATGGACGGCTGGGGCCAGTACGTCGCGAAGTACCTGAACATCGCCGTCGTCAACCGGGCCATCGGCGGCCGCTCGTCGCGCTCCTTCTGGAACGAGGGCCGCTTCCAGAACGTCGCCAACGAGGTCAAGGCCGGCGACATCGTCGTCATCGAGTTCGGCCACAACGACGTCGGCTCGCCCCGCTCCAACGACAACGGCCGCTCCGTCTGCCCCGGCGAGGGCACCGAGACCTGCGTCTCCGACACCACCGGCGAGACCGTCTACACCTACGTCTTCTACGTCATCCAGGCCGCCAAGCTCATGACGGCCAAGGGCGCCACCGTCATCCTCAGCTCGCAGACCCCCAAGAACCAGTGGGCCACCGACACCTGGGTCGGCACCCCGTCCCGCTTCGTCCCTATGCAGAAGAAGGCCGCCGACACCCTGAAGGACCCCGCCGTCACCTTCGTCGACCACCACCAGGCCGTCAGCAACATGTACCGCAAGCTGGGCGCCTCCGCCGTCCGCGCCCTGTACGTCAAGGACAACACCCACACCAGCGCCGCCGGCGCCGACCTCAGCTCCCAGGCCTTCGTCCAGGCCATCTACCAGAAGATGAACGGCACCACCAGCCTCGCCGCCCACGTCAAGACCCCCGTCAAGACCGTCTACTGATCGGCGGCACACCAGGCGTTTTTTCCGACGGAGGGGATGGGTACCAAGGAGCCGAGCCTCGGTCGACGGACGCGGCTCCGAATTCACTGTACATGTTTGAAACGTTGAGCCGAAAAGCCCTTGTACATAGGCAGAAATGTAAATAGCCGTTTGGCTTTCCCCGTGCAGACTCATTGCGACGCTACCCCTTGCCTCTTCCAAAAGATCCCGTGAATGCCGAGTCTCGGGGCGCCGTGTCCCATGGCCTAGAAATCAGGTCTCGCAAAATAGGAGACGCTGCGTAGAGCTCGTTGGCGGTGATTTCCGAGACAGACGTGAAGCTGACGCGGGACGGCAGGGTGCCTCGAGGTCGAAGCCGGAGTTTCTCGAGCCAGAATTGTCGGTTCCCTAATGACCACTCATCCAGCATTGCTTGTGCTAACGGCAACTCGTATCAACGAGTGTTAGCTTGGTTTTATCTGAACAGACACACTTGTATGGGGTTTGCTTGCTCCTTGTTAACAATGGTGGAAGTCTAGAGAGAATCGAGGAGGGCGACTCAGAGAAGGCTGCCAGTGCTTCCGCTTGGTTCGGCCGAGACGAAAGGGATCGGCCCCTAGACAATTTGGCGACAACACCACGCGCTCGAGACTCACGCAGCCAGACGCAAGGGGGATGACTAGAAATAAACCCGAATTTATTGGAAGAAGCGGTACGTCCACGTGTCCTGAACTCGAAGGCCGAAGCAGATACGGTGATATTAACCGATTTGGTGCTCCCTAACACTGATGGCGTTCGTTGTGCTTTACCCCCCGAAACGGAGCGAACTTGACGAAAACGAGCACCCGGTACATGATCCAAGACGCGAGGGCCCAGGTGCCGAGGAACATCAAGGCCCAGGCCAGCGTGAAGGAAATGGGCATCGAGCCATCCAGGTAGAATAGCAGGATGAGCGCCACGTCGGTCCCTGCCGTTATCAGGAAGGCGATTGCCATGCTTATGCCGATCAGGATCGCGTTCGACACCGCAACTCGAGTTCGTGTGGTTGTCGGGCTGCTGGTCATGATGTCGAAAGGGCGGCTGCGGGTTGGGTGCGGCTGCGTGCCATCACCGCGGTAGAGGTAGGCGTCGGCGGGCATTCTGTTTCTCGCCGCGCAGCTTGCCATCTTGGTGACGGAGCAAAGGCGGTGTGCTACTCTTCGACCCTGCGCTGGCCTCGGATCCTCATTGGGGTGCACGGTGTGTAGCCGCTTCAAACGGGTGTTGACACCTACCCTTGATCATCAGTTGCAGGCTGAAGGGAGAGGGTACGAGTTGCGACCCACGGAGAGAGCGAGATGCAGTCTCTCTTCGCGTCGAATTTCTCGGTAATCGGGTTCGGCGAAGGACTCGGGGACGGGGATCAGAATGACGATTCCAGACTCGGGGGGGCGAGAGCCGAGCGATGAATATGCCATGGCTCACCCCCCAAAGGCGATAGCTGGGTTGCACTACCCGAGAGAGTTCCAGCGTCCGGCGGGAATCTGAAGGATGTAGCTTGGTGTGTGAGATAATTTTATTGCGAGGGGCGGACACAGAGTTCCCAGCTATCTTGTCCGAGTTCAAATATCATGTGGCCACGAAATTTCCTTGCTCCATACAGGGACCGTTCTGGACTGGATGAACCTCGAGGGCGCTACGTATTACGTATCACAGGCTCGAAGGGTGTTTATTGTGAACGGTCACTGGCCACGGTCGAGTCGTTCAGATGCTTGCAAAAAGCGTAGAGTGATATAGATGAACATGGTTGTAGAAAACGGAACCTGCTTCCACGGGTCTTCATTTTATTTTCGATCCAAGCTGCAACCTGCTGGTACTACTCCCGCATCAAGGTTGAGACTGTTGGAGAGGTGAACCTCCACCACATATGCATTTATAAGCACCGACCACCGGCGTGGCGGCGGTGGAGACCATGCCATCCGGCTCTGGTCTACCCGTCATCGTCCAGCTCCATATCCGCGCCGGTATCTTGCTCGAGGGCTCTTCATCTCCTGGGGCAAAGAGACCGAAGTGGGCGGTTTGGTAAGCGCAATAGCCATGATTGGACGAGAGGCACAGCTGTGCGACTACTAGGTTGTCTCGAGAAAACCCGGAAATGTATGGGCCTTGGGCGTATACCCACGATCTAGCGTGACAAAAGAGACGGTTCGAAACCGACTTGGGCAATGAAAAACCTCCCGTCAAACCAAAAACGCTGCCCGCGTTCAACATGCATGTTTCTGAAAATCAAGTCGCACGCTCGATCGAGGAAACGCCACGCCCGGAAGGTTTGCCTATACACTCAGTCTAATATTGGGAATGTCCTCATCGCCAGAGGTTAGCGTACTGATTGGAGTTTGAGCGGCAGTCGAGCTGGCCCGAGACCCGGAGTCCTACCCCGAGAGCGGCCGAGAGGCATGGCTTGTTGTGGCGGGCGCGTGGTGCGCCATGATCCCGTGTATGGGCCTCCTCAACACCATGGCTGTGCTGCAGGCCTGGGTCGCAGAGAACGAGCTTCGTGGTCTCCCTGAATCAACGATTGGTTGGGTGTTCAGCACCTACGCCTTCTTTCTGTATTTTTGCGGCGCACAAGTCGGTGAGTGGGGGACACCAAGTGTCCGAAGCCCGTGTTCACGAAGCCAGGCTAACCCGTTCATCTCAGGCCCCATTTTCGATTCTCACCATGTGAGGTTTCTGGTGATACCTGGATGTGTCGGCATTGTGGCGTCCGTCATGCTGATGAGCTTCTGCAAGGGTGGTTCCTCCGACTTCCACTACTCTGGTGCTCCGAAGCTAACCATCGTCATGCTCAGAGTTCTACCAGTTCTTGCTCACGTTCGGTGTTCTCGGTGGCATGTCAGCATCGCTCCTTTTCAACCCCAGCATCGCGTCCATCGGCCACTGGTTCTTCAAGCGTCGCGCTCTGGCCACCGGCATAGCGTGCACAGCCGGAGGTGTCGGCGGCGTTGTCTTCCCTCTGATAATCCTGTACATGGCCCCCAAAGTAGGCTTTCCCTGGGCGATCAGGACGGTGGGCTTCATCTGCGCTGCCGCTTCCGTGGCGGCCTGCTCGCTCTTGCGAAAGAGGCTGCCGCCGAACAAGAGAGCCGGCGTCGCCATCGACCTGAAAGCTTTGCGAGAGCCCCAGTTCGGCCTTACCACCTTGGCTGTCTTCCTGGTAGAGTTTGCCGTGTTCATACCTTACACTTACATCTGCTCGTACGCCATACACGAGGGCATCGATCTACAACGGGCATTGCTGCTGAGCGCCCTCCTCAACCTCGGTGCCATCCCGGGTCGCGGTCTTCCGGGTTACGTCGCCGATCGTTTTGGATGTTTCAACGTCATGTGCATCACCGCGTTGGTCTGCTCAACGTTCATCTTCGCGCTTTGGCTGACGGCGCAGGGTGGTGAAGCCGCCACGACGGCCTTTGCGGTCTTGTTTGGCTTTTGGTCAGGTGCCGCCATCAGCTTAACGCCGGTATGCGTAGGCCAGGTATGCAAGACGGAGGACTATGGAAAGAGGAGCGGCACGGCTTTCTTCGTGTCTAGTTTAGCCGCACTCGTTGGTGTGCCGTTCGCCGGTGCCATTCTGCAATGGTCCGGTGGCGCATATCAGGGGCTTATCCTGTTCGCTGGAGGGCTGTACATCTTGGCCTTCATTGCTTTCGCCGTTGCCAGAGGGGTAGCTGGTGGATGGGGTCTAAAGCTTGTGTTTTGAATATTGGACAGAACTACATGCAGGCTAGAGGGCGGTAGATGACTGGGGGCGTAAGCCGCGTGGCGTGCTGAACGGCACCTCGTCGTACGTTCTCGTGAGGGATCCGGACGGCTGCCGAGAGGAGGGACGATACTTTTGCCATGTCTGTCTGGAAAGGTCCACGACGTCAAAATTTGCAGCGACGCCCGAAACCGGGCCATCCAAGTCGCTTCAAGCCTCGATTTTCAGCACGTCCTCTAAAAGCCTCATGAGTATGAAACGGACACAACACCTTAGAGCTTGATCCCTTTTGGGTCGGAGTTCAAGATCCATATTGCCTGGGCCGTCCATACTCCGGCAGTTTAGACTTTCTCACTAGCAGGCGAACTGAAAGCCCTGAACGCTTCTTGCTCGCATATCTCGTGCCGTTCAGGAACTAAGTGGATGGCTTCACATAGACGAGAGAGTTGAGAGTCAGTGTTCATGAGACCAGAAATGTATTTAGAGAACCCCGAACCCCCATGAATGTTCACCATCTTCTCAACCATCTCGCCAGCTTTACGACTACATCATCCAAGCAGTAACCTCCTATACTTCTCAAGCTCTTCATAACTACTCGTTGTCGCCAGACCAAAAACACCATGCGCTTTACTGCCCTAGCTTCTCTTCTCGTCGTCGCCCTCATGGCAGCCGTGGGCGAGGCAGGCAGGCCTTCCCAGATCCCCCCCGGATGCTGGAGCAAGTGCGGCAACGAGTGCATCCATTGGGTTGTCCCCATTCCGCTTCTCTTCCCAAAGTTCATCGATTGCCGTAAGTCAATTGTCTTTCCGCCCCCTAAACAAGTTTTGTGTTTTGTCAATGAGCCCGGGCTAATGACAGTTGTGCACAGGCAAGGAATGTATCCTCAAGATGTACCACCCTGAGTGCCAGGAGATGGTGAAGGGCAAGAACAAGGGCTTCTAAGGTCTTCACACAACAGGGGGTTTCGGTGCTTTCATGATACTTATGTGAAGGAACAAAGTCGGCGGGACCAATTGGACGGTTGGTTGGCTTTGGGACGGCATGGATTATGGATGGATGTCCTCGGATAACAGGCTTCGGAACTCGACATTAACAGGACTGGGCAAATGCTCAATACAATCCACTTAATAAAGGGAGACCCGTATGCCGCGCTCCTAAAGCCTCTTTATGACGTTGTTTGCCATCGCGATCAAAGATTTCTAACCACATGTCTTTACACCGAATATCGAAGCTCTCCGCCCTGACAGCCCAGCAACGTCTTGGTTTGATGCTATTATAACCCATGGTTATATTCACCTCAAATGCCAAATGGTGACTACCGTTGCTTGATGTCTTGGAATTATCACCGTCAGGCCAAGTCTTTTTTCTGTCTATGTGCTACTATTTAGGGTCTTCAAGACCTTTTCAAATGATTATTGAAAGCAAGAATACCCGATTCGTGTTTGTGGGTAAAAAACAAGTTTGCAATTGGGATCAACTACAGCGCAATGCCAAGGGTTGCCAGAAACTTAGTTAAGGAAGCCTTATGAAGTGCGACAGCGTGCTATTTCACTGTCCAAAAACGTACGAGAGCTGCCGCCGAGGAATCTTTCCCGTTGCTAGTGCTGGGCACGAGGCCATTGCCGAATTCGTGTTGAACAAGAAGATTGTGGAACAGCGGCCGCTCTGCCCAAAACACTGGCTTGAAGCCGTAAAAGACACGTGAGAGACTGCATAGGTACGCTCGGGCCACATGAATAGGATCTGGGCACCTCGCCTCTGGGCAACCTGTACCGCCATCTAGTTAAGGAATCATCTCGTCCAAGGAAAGAAGGCGGATACACTGTGACAGTATTTCCTCGGCGGGACCAGGATGGAATAACTTGACAGGCATCGCCGTACTACTTGATTCAGTCCACCAAATGACTGTAGAAGGCAGTTGTATGAAACAAAAGATTGTTGTTACTGTCATATTGGTTGGGAGAGTATCCAAGCTATGTGCAAGAAATGTATGAATATGTACAAGAGTGTTGCGTTTTCCATGGCGAATCATTTGCACATCAGCAGTGTCGTTGCAGTTTGAAGTGTTCAGACCCTGTGCTGACAAAGGTTGTGAATTACCAATGGACAATCAGCAGTTTCCAGAAGCAGTGAACTGGGCCTTCTCCTTGGTTCCAACGTTGTTCACGACAACTTGCTTTCCATTGGAGCAGGTGACCCGGACGCTCACAATGTCCACGCTGAAACCGTCACCACTGCTCTTCTGCCAGTAGTTGTAGTCCTGACGGACGGTGGGTTGCCAAGTCTTGCCTCCATCGGCACTGACTTCGACCTTGGTCACCGGGTAGTTGTGGTTCATGACTTGCACGGAGAACCTAGAGGCGGTGTTAAGAAAGTCTCATAACCCGTCTTGGTTGAGGACAGCGCCGTGGGTACGTATACTCACCACCACTTTGATGTTCCTTCTTTGTTGCGGACAACCAGAGGCGAGGCAATGCCGCAGGGAACTTGTTCCCACTGAACATTGATAATACCCTTGTCCGGGTTGTCAAGCTTAGCAAAAGCATCAGGGAAAAGGTCGAGCTGGCCGGCCGCACACCCCTGGGGGCACTTGTCGACAACCTGGATCCAAGATTAGAGCAGCCCCTCGGATTTTCCAGAATCTGCGTACCATAACCTTGATGGTGTTTCCCTTGGGCCCTTTAACGTTGAGGCAAGTGCCGCAATTGCCATTATAATTGGTGTGCGACAGGGCAGTGCCCAGGACGCCAGCCGGCAAAGTGTAACCGGAGAAGAGACAGTTACCCCCGTTCAGGTTGCCGCCATACCACGAGGCGATGGCGCTGGTGGCAGCAGCACTTGTGCCCTGGACCATGACGGCAAGGGCCATTCCGATGGAGAGAAGTCCGTGCATCTTGGGAATAAGAAAGGAAGATTCTATCAGTTGAACTATGGAAGAATAGGATGATGATCCAAAGCGGATGAGATCTTGGAGGAACCTAGCCTTTTTATGCCAAAGGTCGACGGCCATCTAATTACCACAAAAGCCATGCAGAGACCCGAATGAAGCAGGTCGTGTTGAATGGGCTGACAGAAAGCGATGGCAGTCAAAAAGTCCGCAGAAGAAAACATGCCCGAATCCAATCTATCAGCTTCACCCATCAAGCTCCTTGGGTGTCATTCTCATATCCCTAGCGTCTCTTACTTCTCAATCAGAAACCCGCCACTCAACATGGGCAAACCTCCTTCGGGAGCACTTGTGAGACGTCGTGTGGAATTTCTGCCCCATCATTCGCCAACTCGGGCCCAGGAAGCGGAGAGAGCGGATGCACGATACGGGCCCCGGCCACAGAGGTTGCCTCCGGGCTTCCTTTCTAGTCAAGGCTAGCCGCGGCCCGTTGAAATCGACTCCGGCTTCCTACCTTAATTAACAAGTGACGTCCTGTCAAGGCTGTCACGCCCGCGTCGTACGGTTTATTGCAGGATTGGGATTTATCCTTGGTGGAAGCGCGTGCTGATTGGGAGCTTTGAGTTTCACGTTTTCACTAAAGTTACCAAACCGTCGAATCTAACCCGAAAGGATGAGAACTAATCGTGAGTCCAGACCTGTGTGGATACCAAACACGAGTCGTGATGCTGTGGGCGATGCCGTATCCAGACCGCACAGCCTGTTCGTGAGCAGAATTCCACTTCCATTACCACGCGGACGGCTTGCGTTGTGGAAATCTATGGCGACATGAGGTACGCTGTAAGGCTGGAAGAAATCCCATGTCTTCAGGCCCCTCGTTTTTCTTTTCTTTCCCATGCCGTTTTGCCGTACGGCTCCCGCGCCCCGTCGGCAGGCCTGTCGGTTTCTCGTCGGCATGACCGGCGTGCCATGTAGGTTAGAGCAAATACTCCAAGTGTCGACTTTGTTTCTACTGTAATCTCTCAAAGTGTCTCGGCATCGGCGTTACTTCCCTTCGCCGAGGTGCTTTTGATAAATTAAAGCTGACCACTACTGTCTAGTGAGTGGCGATGGTTGCATGCTAGATCTATGACATTGTTTCCTATCCAAGACCCCCTGCATTCCGCAGATAACACCATCAACACTCGAATACAATGTGGATCAGGGATAAATGTCCAGATTCCATCAGACGCCATCAGATGTACGTACAATGGGCGGTGGATGCCCCAAAGCTGACCCTTGACCAATTGGCGCCAGAGCCATCAAAGTGAATGTGTCAAAGTAGCAGCCGAGACTCATCTCATCGGGCGTCGCATGATGTCTCTGACCTGCAGGTTGAAGGAATCATCTCAAACCCCTGCGTTTCCCGCATAAGCGATACATAAGCCGTCGTTACTTTTTGTTTTTTCCAATATATGCGCTTATACCCTAATCTTAGGTCTTCGGCTTTGTGGCCTGATTCGAAACGGTTGGGAGTCAAGGACTCAACTTGTCGTCTGCCAAGTTCGGTTTCTCGACGGCGGTCTGCTGGGAATAGGTTGGCCGGAACCGGCTTGAAGCCCGCGGACTCTGACGCCTTCGCCAAGCCTATGTCAACCCCAATTTTGGAAACCTCGCAACCCGCCATTTCACCAACGCAGTAGACTTAACCGAGTGGTCAGGCCCCGCGTTTGCTTTCATCATATTTGAGTGTCGCTTGTTCGTCGGTTTGCATCTCGGCACCGGGCTTTCGGCATCTGCAGCCGAGGTGCCGATACTGGCCACCGCCGGAAGCGTTGGCTGACACGCAACATCCGATTCCCCGACGTCGCGACGCTGAATGCGGAATGCCTCAATGGCTTCCTTGGCTCAGCTCAGCATGGCTCGCGAAAAGGGCCACCGCTAGCTGCTTGATGCTTGATTATACAGTACCTAATGCCAACGTTGCTGCTGCGAACAACGAATTCCAACAGTTCCACATGTCAAAGCCACATGGTTCCGCATCAGACTGATGCTATTTATCTGGAACGATTCGAGTCCAATATAAATATGAGAGCATATGCATGGCGTCCATCACAATAGCAACGAGATATCGGCCTTCTTTCCCAGAAATTCCTGTACTTGAAACTTCATTCACCCGGCTAGAAAACATGGTCGCTACCCAATCCAGGCCAGACATTGCCGGCATGGATTTGTCGAAATACATCACACCATGGAAGCTCGACGCACAACAAACTTACCTGCTCAAAAACTCTAGAATTGTCGATCCCACCCAGGGAAAAATCCGAGAGAACGCGACCATTGCCCTCGCTGGCGGTAAAATCATCTTTGTCGAGGACGACAGTTCCTCGCGGGCCAGTGAACATAAACTCGAAGTCAAGCCGGAGAACGTCATCGACTTGCAAGGGAAATATGTCTGTCCCGGCTTGATCGACTGCCATGTTCACATTGCAGTTGCTCCAGGCGCGGCCAGTCTATCCTCTTACCGAGACATGACCGAAACCAAGAGTCTGTTGCGGCAGCCGAACGTACTGAAATCGATGCTTGACCGAGGCTTCACCACCGTCAGAGACTGTGGAGGGGCATCATTGGCAATGAAGGAGGCTATAGAAGAGGGCATTCATCCCGGGCCGCGTCTTTTTATCTCCGGTAAAGCCCTCTCTCAGACAGGCGGTCACGGCGACATGCGAGGGCGACACGACACCATCCCCTGCTGCGGCGGTGCAGTATCAGGCATTAGTCGCATTGTGACGGTGTGCCAGAGTGTTATCGCGTCGCACGAGACGAGCTGCGCCAAGGGGCCGACTTCATCAAGATTATGGGGGGCGGCGGTGCCGCAAGCCCGACAGATCGCATCGACCAACTTCAATTCTCTGACGACGAGATCAGGGCCATCGTCACGGTTGCAAAAAATGCGAAGACGTACGTCACGAGCCACTGCTATACTACCGAAGCAGTCAGACAGGCCATCAACCAGGGCGTCAGGGGTATCGAGCATGGTAACATGATTGACCTGGAGACGGCGAAGCTGATGGCCGAGACGGGGACATTCCTCACGCCTACCTTGGTCACCCACTTCGTATCCAAGGAGCTGCACTTTCTCGACCCCGAATCGGAAGCCAAAGTCACCACTGTCCTCGAACGGGGCCTGGCTACGCTCAAAATGGCAACAGAAGTCGGCGTCACGATTTGTTTCGGCACGGATCTTTTGGGCCCGACCCATTTCGCCCAGAGCAAAGAGTTCTCCATCCGCAGTCAAGTTCAGACGCCCATTCAGGTTCTGCAAAGCGCAACTGTCAATGCTGCAAAGCTGCTCGGGCAAGAGGATAAACTGGGTCAGATCAAGGAAGGATTTATGGCAGATATGCTGATCTTGAACCGCAACCCTTTGGACGACATTTCGATTTTGGATAAATCTGAGGAGTCCATCCTGGTTGTCGTCAAGGACGGCAGAGTCATGCATTCAAAACTGGCCTCCATGGAAAAGGAGTTTAGAGCCTGAACACCGCTGGTACATTTATTGCATAACAAGATGATTGTCCCAAAAGCCACAATGATATTAGGTCCAAGCATAGGGTGTAATTTTTGAGGACTGGCCGTATCATTTAGGGCTACAGCAGTCTGCGCCGGGGCTCGGGTTTATCTTGTGCATCTCCTGGTCAAGGCTGAGCTGGGAAGCTGTGTACTGCGTGATAATGCCTTTCAAAACACATCCTGCCTCTACTACGAGAGATTTTCAACGAACATGTCTACTCTGACTGATGAAGCGGCTGGTAGTCATTG
This sequence comes from Colletotrichum coccodes, assembly GCA_020466075.1. Classification (NCBI taxonomy): domain Eukaryota; kingdom Fungi; phylum Ascomycota; class Sordariomycetes; order Glomerellales; family Glomerellaceae; genus Colletotrichum; species Colletotrichum coccodes. Next base: position 24,480 of record JAIMZG010001156.1, read on the forward strand.
GCGAGACCCGAATCAGCGCGTGTGGCCTTCTAATGGCCTAAATGTGGACAAGACCCATAGTATGATGTTTCTGATTATCGCTGGACAGAGCTCTACCCTTCAAAAGCATATGTCGCCTAGGTGCTGGCTTCTTGTGTCGTAGTTGATGCCGGAATAGATATATTAGCTGCCTTGGTTTGGGCTACTTGGGTATGACGACAGATAGAAGACAAATTGGGTAGACATATCTACTCTGTCAATTGTTTACTGTACCATTGTGTTTCCATTTGACAGTTGACCTCCAATGGTTCACTATTGCAAAGGTTTTGAACGAAGCTGCCCAGGGAATGGAAAAGAGAAGAACTACAAACGATTACACAGCCTCATGGCGTAGCTGACATGACCGGTAAGGTCAAGGGCGTCTCCTGTCTAGCAAAGGGCCAAAGTTGCTAAAAACCTCGTTGGAGCCGCTGTACCTCCGATGTAAGGGATGTAGCCGGGATAAGCTAGGACAAAGGAACAAAGTCTACAGCTCTTCTGCGACGTATTTGTTGTTTTCCCTCAAAATAGGATCTCCAGGTGTGTTCTGGTTATTATGCGTCTATAAAACTCAAAGTCTGTCATCGCTGGTCGTAAACACGTTTCTACATTAATACATGTTGTATGCAACTGCTCGCTTATCAGCAGCCGGCCAGCGGCTCATGCTTTTCCTGAAATCAAGTAAAAGCGGGTGCTGTGGGGTATCGGTCTCTTTTCCCGTTCATGAAGTTCCACATTCTCAAACCTCCTCCATCTCGGACTCGTGTGATTTCGTCGAAGCCGAGCTTGCCGCAACATGTTCAAGGTCGGTTCTCTGGCCAAAGTCCGGGGGAACAACCATGTCAAACCTGCTCATCCGTGTAATGTGCATCGGCGTTTTGACTGTTGACTTGTAGTTGTATCCGTTCTTGTCAGAATAACCTGCTCGTCGGCTCGATCGGAAGTATGGCCTCAGCGATGGTAAGCTAGCTACCAATAGACCGATATTGACGTCTAGCTCGCTCCATAACTCTTTTGAGATAATGCGTCAGCAAGGTGTTTGGCGGAAGACCTCGGAGTGTGCTGTGAAAACTTACCGACTAAGCCGAAGGGCAATGCTTCAACAGGCGCGGTCTGAATGGTGATGAATCTGACAAGGGAAAACGTCATGTTGATAAGGCCGAGGCCGAAGGTGCAGTAAACGCCTATCTTGAGCGCCCTTCTGATCTTCAAGTCCGAGATGATTAACCAGGGGAGACAGAAAACTTGGCAGGTTAGCTAAAGATCATCGAGTGGCAAGTGGCACGCAGTCGTCGGGCAGAGATATGCATACTCAATATGTCCGCAAAGAAGTGTAATGCCCAGCCAACTTGAAAGACAATCGCAGGCGAAGAAGCCGAGCACATAACATTCTCTGTTCCGACAACTCGGTCGGTCAGCGCCCTAACAGATTGTTGAGAGTCAGCAATCCATCCACCTAACGAGAGCTTCGTAGCGAGCAGTACCCACCAGTTTTTGCTCAAAGGCAGACAAATAGTGAAAAGAAGTATGATGCTGACAGCATATGCGAGGGCACAGTATACGACTGCACTCCACAGGAGCATTCGGCGATAGTGCATGAATACGGGGAATATTTGAACGTAAACGGCGAGCAGGGCTCCTTTGCAGAGGTAAAAGGTGGTGAAGAATGGTATGCTGCTGGCCCAAAACAACTAAAATCATCGTTGTGAGCCACCGTATACAAGAGATTCGTCCAAGGGTGTCTTACCCTCATGATTAATATTACATCCTCATCGCTGCCGTTGAAACCGTCCAGGTTGATCTTGATGTGTTGGTGCAACGCACCCATCACAGTGAATTGAATGTCGAACGATGCGGTCACAACCGCGGAGCACCAAGCCAGACACAGAAAGTAGTCGCTGACTTGCAGCTTTCTCCCTTGAATGCTGATTCGAAGGTAAAGGGAGGCAGCTATGACTGCACCGGCGGTCAGGATGGTGACCCATCCTGTGGTCTGGATGTTGACACGAACGGTCAGCGGGCTGCATCGAACGACGGTTCTCGGGATCGGGGGCCTGACATACTATGATCGTTACCGCCTTTGGGGTCGGGAAGTGAGCCATCATCCATCGTCACATATTTTCATACAAGCAGTCAGACCAAGTCTGAGGTGGGCGCTTGCAAATATAAAAGAGAACGAGACGGGAAGCTGAATGCCTAAGAATGACTAGCTGAGACAGGTTGACTCGAAGCACCGCATCAAAAGTATACTAGGCCCGTTTCCGCAGTCTGGCTATTTGTAAATCGTACGTACGATGCCGAATTCATCATCCGGATTCGGAAGTGCCCCAACTTTATCCTAGATCATCGCGCCAATCGCCTGACTTCCGAAGGCATGCGTGAAAGAGCTGCAGGTACAAAAGCAGGTTCCTAAGCCTCATGAGACAGTGAGGAGGCACACCACCAAAGGCAACGACGCCCATGCCGTGCATACGTGGAAGACAAGCTGGCACAGGAATTTCAGCGAATGTCGGCATTTTCATGGCACACGCGCATTGGTGGATATCTTGAGAGAAATGTCTCATTGGCGACTGGAATGTTGTTCCCCCTTCAACACAGGATATTGTCTCAGATGCTTTGGACCAGAACAACATTTGATGGAGCTTGTGGAGCTGAAATTCCTGCATCCACATGCCGAATTCACCTCTGCAACAACTGTCGCCGCCAGTCATCGCTTTTCATTCTACACTTGCCGCGTTCTGCTCCCCCGTTTGAGGCTCGAGGATCCCAAAAAACTCGTAAAGAAGAAGCGTTGAAGCGAACCCCAGACTGGAATGCATGCTTCACCAGCCACTGGTTGTTGTTCGATACGCCCTAGAGCCGGAGGGCAGGCTTTGAACCAGCCAAACTCCGCATTCGCATGGCCGCGCACTCCGTTTCGTCCGCATCTCCGCTCTCTCCTCCGTGCCGATCTGGCGAGCCGGCTCTGTACCCCTCGCGCGAATCTGAGCGATCTTCCGCCACATTGCAGCGCATCAGTACGTAATCCGCGCCGCTACATCCGTTGTTCACGTCGCAAGAGGTTCTCGGCCTTTTTTGGTCCTCCATGGACCCGCAAAATTAAAACCAAGGCTGCGAGCTAGACCCGGGGCAGCACGTGGACCGGTCAATTTCCCAACTGCGCTTGGCCCCTCGAAACGGTGACTAAGTCGCTGGAAAGTTCCGATAAGTACTCCAAGGCCTATACAGGCAGTCTAGAACAATAATGTGAGGGATGAAGAGGAGTACGGGCGTACCAAGGCCCCCAAACGGATAGATGTGCTCCACGGTTGCTCTTTGCCAAGGGCTAGGGTGGCCCCTTGGGCAATTCTAGCCAAGCCTGGCGTTCTGTGCTGTTTGAAAGGTCCCATCATACTATCATACCTACTCCCAGCGCCCTGCAGCAGTTGCCTACATCGTTTGTTCAATTCTTAAGCATGCCTCAGATTCTAACCCGCACAGCTATTGGAGTATGGAACTCGAGGGGTAAGCGGTGATCTCCAGGATATGCACTGTTTGCATTGCTCGAGAGTGAAGAGAATCGCTGAAAAGAATATTGATCAGAGGACCAAAAATCTTGTTCGCACCCTTGTTTTTCTCACTCCATTTTTTAATTCCTCATTTATCATAATATTTCCTTGCTCAAGTTCTCTCTCCCCAACTGTCAGGCATAGCGAGCTTCCCGGAGAACCCCGATCAGACCTTGCTTCGGACCCTGCTGGCGTCCGGATCTCGGCCCCACTCGTCCCGACAGCATTTCCGAAACCGTCTTTTCGAATTCGGGCTAAGCGATGAAGGGGAAGTAATGGCACCGCTAGGTTACACAAAAACAGTCACGCCTTCTCGTGCTCACCGTCCAACGCAGTTACTCGGCCGCCCGCACCGCTTTGTACATGCACGACGGAAACGGTTTGCCTTTATCCGATCTGCCTCTTGCAATCCGGGAGCCAACCAACTAGTTAGCGCCAAGCCGGCTTTTGCTGCTTTTCAGTAATCGTAAATTACCATCCGATAACAGAGGATTCGGCGACGTGCGGCATGCGGCGTGCGGCGTTTCGCTGCCAGGAAACTGGCAGTGTGGACTATTTCTTAGATCAACAATCCCCAGCATTCCAGCTACGCATCAGGCTGACAGGCAAGACTTCACCCTTCCAATATATTCGAGACACACGCTAGACGTTACAAACAAATGCTTCTGATTGATTGATTTCCCAGCGACACCCCGTCACACTCAGCTGCTTCTTTGCGGGCAGCGATCACCGACCAGTTCACTCCAGTGTATAGTCATCGTGTAACTAGTCATTATCCCCTACAAATGACTAATACTCGCTCTTGTGTATTCTTCGTCAGAGCTGGTGTTTATTCAAAGTGGTTCAACCACTGTCTCAGCTCAGCTGCCTTGTATATGTTTGAAGCGCAGTCTGTAGGCAGCCGGAAGTCTGTAAATTTTGTTTGATGATTCTAAACAACTGATCAAATACACACGACACGCATTTTGGGCGAAACCCCAGGGATCTTTTGCAGCGAACGATATCCTCAGGAGAACATTATCACACCATAAATCCATCTTGTTGGCCTCAATCCAAGCTTCAAGAGCTATATCATCCTGATTAGAACCAGATTATTAGGCGACCATGATCGCCTGAAAATGAGGAGCAAGGGACAGAGGGACATGACGGACAAGGCACCAGGCCACTAATGTAGCATAGAATACTGCCACTGGGCCATTTTCCCTTGTAAGCTTCTGTTCTTTACTGTAGTACACAGACACACAGCGGATTTTACAAGATTCTCTTTTAGGGTAGTTTTCAAAAAGATTCCAGCCGGTCATTGGCAGGTGGAGGAACACCTGACAAGACAAAGCGTGAAGCTAGCAAAATGACAATATCAACCTAAGCCTCGCCAATATGTGTCCACCACTGCATTCGAACAAAGGGAAAATAAGGAAAACACTTGATCAAGAGTAAAGATAGACTCCTATTTATTGTGCTCTGATCTGGCACGAAAAACTTGTCTCCGATTAGATGTGTGTCCCTGTGATTGTCTTACCTAGCCAGCTTTTAGTGACGTGTAGTTGAGAAGTGGACAATCCTGTAAGCCTCACCAAGTATCCCGTACACTATCTTCAAAAGTCTTCCCTTACGAATGCTCCACTGGTGGTATTGACTCATACAGCGCCTCTCGGTACCGGTAACGATTGGCGATCCGTAAAGTTTGCACGCTTTTGTAAGCGTAAAGAAATATGTGCATCCCCGGGGAGTCGTCGGCTTCCCCAAGCCCAAGCCTGACTTCAACCCCCTCTCAGTGTCCCTCCTCAGTGTAATATCGACTCCTTCGCCAACCTCCTGCCAATGACTGTTCTGATAAACGCCTAAAGTTGCTCCTTTATTGATGCTCTAATTACGCTATCAATTGCTTGTGCTGCACGCTCCAAATTGTCTTGGCTCAGCCCAGCGATGTTGATTCGCCCAGATTCTGGGAGGTGGACATGGTATGTGTTGACCAGCTCCCTGCACTGGGATGGCGACAACGCAAGACATCTACAGTATTTAGTTATTAATGCGAGTGAACACACCAAAGTAGCCCCAACTTACGAGAATAGCCCTTTCTCCTTGATTAGATGTGACCAATCTCCCGGCGTCTGAAACCCATCAATACATGTCTTCCAAACATTTCATATTTTGTGGTCGAGAATTTTGACTCACCTCGAGGACATTCGTCAGCCGATGATACAGACCTTGGCGGTTTCGCCTGAGGCGTTGCCTCATACTGTCAAGCTCTGCAATCCTGGGAAATTGTTCAGCAAATGGTTTTGTGCTTCGAAACTAACTTACCAGGTTCCTCGCATCGCATTATCGCTCAGTACAATCTTCACCAAACGGCTTCCGTAAGCTGGCGATGAAGAATAAGTGTGACGAATTAGACTCCGGAGCCTGTCTTGCACGTTTGTAGCAACATGGTTTGTCCCTGCGACAACATGAAGTGCGCCGCATCGCTCTCCATATAGCGCGAAATTCTTCGAGAATGATTGACAGACCAGGAACTCCATGCCCGCCTCCACAAATACTCGCACACCGGCGGCATCCTCATCGAGTCCATCCCCAAGTCCCTGGTAGGCTGTATCAAAGAAGGGCAAATGATTGTGGGATCTCATTTCACCGGCTAACTCTTGCCACTGCTGGACGCTGATATCAACACCTGTAGGGTTATGGCAACAGCCTTGAAGCACGAACACGCTTCCCTTCGGCGCTGACCGTAAAAGTTGAAGGAAGCCAGAAAAATTGACTGCGTGTTTTGATGAGTCAAGATAGGGGTATGTGACAGTTTCCAGACCGACGTCCTGAAAGATAGGCACATGATTGCCCCAAGTCGGAACGCCAATGTAGACTCTCGGCTTTGGTTGCATAGTCTTGGAAATTAGCAGAGCGCCAAGTGAATTGGCTCCTGTGCCAGAAATAGTTTGAACTGATGAGATCTACAAATGTTATTTAGCGGACTTTTTCGGGATGATTATTCGGCCTGGAACGATGGTCAAGATAGGGAACATACTCTTTCTGATTTTAAGGCATCACTGTCTTCGCCAAACATCACCCCGGCGGCGTGGATGAGAAACTCCGAATCTCCAGTCGTTGGCCCATACTACAATAGGGTTAGTTCAGCTATCAATATGGATGAGATGGTGGTGAAAAACATCTTACATCATGTCCTAGATCAAGCTGATCCAACAGCTTTTTGGCCTGGGTTTGGTTAGCAATCCAGTTTCAATGTCATAGGATTCAAGATTCAATTACCTGTTTGACAACCTCCAGCTCTTGATATTTACCGGCTTCACTGCGGTATATTCCAACACCAATATCTACCTTCTCAGGGCTGCTGTCATTGTCTGCGTTGCTTTTGAGGTTGAACATGGGGTCCGGAGGCCCGGGCTGGACGTGTCCAAACATGGTGACAGAAGTGAACCGTCGAACAAGCAATCTTCGCGATACAAAACGAGCAAACATTTGACTCGGAATTAAAGAAAAAAAGAATTTGTTGTTTTTCATAACGAAAACGATTCAGGAAGATGTCCAACTCTTGGCCGGGTTGACGTGGTCATCGCCGAGATGCGGGCGGCGACAGTTACCGAAGCCCCACATCCCACATCCCACCACTCGGGAAGCCCAGCCGAATCCTGCAGACTGACGGGGATCGAAACCGAGAGGTAACCGAGTAAACCGGCGCCCCCCCTCAACTTATCAGCTAAGAAAAAGATGTCTGGTACTCCAGGAGGTTTCGAAAGAGACAGCTCTCGACGTAAGCCTTATCGAAATCGGCAATACCGTATCCATCTTGAATACAATGGCTTCTCTCTTGTCAAACAGCTTGACCAGCCTCAGCAAAGCTGGCAAGCTATGCACGGTACGTTTTGCGGCAGTAGTGGTTGGCTATTCTTCGGAATGTACAATCCGTTGCCACGCCATATTTTCCAACGACTTTTCGCTCACGTTTATGCTAGGCTATGGGCATCCGGATGGTAACAAGCACGCAAATCGTTCATCTGGCGGCTAACGGAGGCTTCGACGCCCTGTTCATCGACCTAGAACACTCGACGCTGTCCATTCATGATGCTAGCTCTCATTGCATTGTTGGACTCCAGTTAGGAATCACTCCTTTTGTTAGAGTTCCACATCAATGTGGCAATGGTTTTGTTCAGAAGGTCTTGGATGGCGGAGCAATGGGAGTGATATTTCCCCATATCCATGGTCGAGGTAAGTGTAGAAGAACGCTTTTACTGGAGATACAGCTCTTCAAGCCCAGGACCAGAGGTTGACTAAAGCTTTGCGAACAGAGGACGCGATGGCGGCCGTGTCCATATGCAAATATCCGCCTCAGGGAAAGAGGTCCATCACCGGCCAACTGCCTCTGTTCTCCCTGAAGGCAACACCACAAGATCAAATAATATCCGACACTAACTCCAACGGCTCAAGCGTCTTTCTAATGATTGAAACCAAGGAAAGTGTTGAGAGAATCGACGAAATCGCATCAGTTGAGGGTGCAGACGTGCTTTTGGTAGGATCGAACGATCTTGCCGTTGAGCTCGGGGTGCCTGGCCAATTCAAGAGCCCCGCTTTCAGGCAAGCTATGGAAGTGATCAGTCAAGCTTGCAAGACGCACGGCAAGATCATGGGGCTGGCTGGAATTTACGACAACCACGAATTGCACGACTGGGCTATCAACCAGTTGGGCGTCCGGTTCCTGCTTGGTGGACAGGACTCTGCGATGCTGGCCAGAGGGGCCAAGGAAACAGTGGCGGCGATTGCGAAAGTGCCTAAATAGACTGCCAATGAGATGTGTAATTGAAGAGTGTTCTGTTGCTAGTTAGAATAAGCCGTGCAATTATCGGTAGGCCCAGCGAAAGAGCGTGGGGTAAATGGTGCAGGGACTGAGGTGTCTCCTCACGTGCAGGATGTCTTATATTGAGGGCAGCTAACCGGCCTTTATTACATCATCGACATCACTCGATCATCACCAGTTCAAACCTCTTTCCATGATCAGCCGACAAAACAACTCCTAAACGTTGTTCATCAGACTTTGTGACACAACTTCCCTGACCACGTCGCAGTCCAGAGGGTAAGCTTCAAAAAGGGAAGAACCAACATGGCTTCACTACTGCTCGCCATCCCTCGCGTAATGCTTGCCTTCCAGTATTTTATCGGCGGGATTCCCCGACTCGGCCCGTGGCCTTTCAAATCGCTCCATGAAAGGATCTATCGAAAGTCTCAAATAACGGCCCCACACCTGTATCCAATCTTCCCTTTTAGCGATGCGCGGAGGATCAAGCTGCATATGCAGCTTGTGGGGTTTCTGATGGTTGCGGAGGGTTTTCTCTTGGCTTTGCCACAAACTCGGGGCGCCGTCATCACGCTCCTTGTCGGCTGTTTCCTGACAGCTTCGGGATTTTGGAGTCAGATGCGATCCGGTATGCCATACTGGCTTCCAGTTACCAACTTTGTGTTGGCTTGGGTTGTCTGGTTGATTGAGAATCGGGCATGAGTAAGTTAGGTTCACCCTTTTCGTCGCCGACCAAATATCACCGAGGTTGAGGGTTCCAAAGCTTAGGTCAAAGATGCTATGTTGAATGGCCTGCGGCTGACGTAATGACAGAAGCGAAGGTAACAATGAGAATGACTACACCAATAGTTGATGAACATTGCTTCTCTTCCCTTGATGTAGCGGACAGAATGAATCTCGTTTCAGATGCAAAAAGCTTCCATAAGTTCTACCCAACCAATATCAACCAACAGATTCAAAATGATGGTCGGCACAATGCTAGTCTAAAGAGCAGAGTTTGTGCGGTCGTAATACGCAACTAGATAAGGAAAAAAGCATAATCGAGAAGCCTAGTCTTTCCGTTCCACGTCCGCTTTTGCAGCTGACGACAAAATAGAAACACTCTTGAATGTTGTTTATACGTAGCCGATGAAGACACGTCTGAGACCTAGTATCCCTACTGGACCGTGCAAACCTGGTTATCCACTTTCTTGAGACGAAAGCCTCATCGTGCGGTTCCAAAAGCTGAAGGGCTTGCTCAACCTTGTCTTGAACTGATCATTTCCATTTCCATGAGCCAATTCACATCCGAAAACGGTCCATTTGCCTGGGCAGCGGCCGCAAAAGTTCATAACAGGTGTGGCCATTCAACGACAAATCCACACTCTCCACGATACCCTTCCTTTCAGTGATCACAAACGCCCTTTGACCACCTGTGCCCTTGGCGTTGACATCGAATTTGTTGGAGATCAGGTTCGGACTCGGCCATTTTATCAATTCATCTATCAGTAGGAGAAGTAGGGGGAGAAGAAACCCTTTTCGCAAGGTTACCCGGGACAATATGGATTACCCAGATTTGAGCTGCCTTGAAATATACGCATCAATTGGCTCTGCAGACCGGTCCGCCCGTAATGATATCGATGCGTGTAATGCAAGTAACCAGAGAAGTTCACTTTGAAGATGTTTACAGTACTGATGGCCGGCTTAGCAGTGAACCCTTTTCTATTTCATGTTTCAGAATGACGTGTGAGAGGCACAGAAAGTCAGCCGAGAGATTGGGCCATAAAGCTGGGATGCCTCAACTTGGAAGTCTCAACCAGAGATCTAAACGCCTCAGTTAAACCAATCGCGTTTGGAGACGTTGGTGTTCGTTTCACTTGTAATTGCTAAGTAAGGTATTCATTGACAAGATTGCAACCACATCCTCACGGATAATGATGCTGGCCTTGACTCATGCTTTATGCTGACATGTATATTATAAGATGTGCGAGGATTCCAACCTTGGGATTGGGCAATGGGTCGATGTTTTTGCTAATGCGGTAACGTATTCCGTCATTTAGATGTCGGTTGACATACTGGAGGAAGGACGGGGAACCGAGCGATTCGGGCTCTTGACTCAGTCCTCGTTTCGGTCTGGGAAGCCCAGCAACTGATTTTTAGCCTGCTTTAACCAGGTAATCTCAGACGTTTTGGACACTATCTACCCACTCGCGTTGTGGTGGATGAAGATCGGTCTGTTGAAACGATGATCTGCTCTCCGTGGAAAGCTTAACATATCTATTGATTTGGTAGGTAACTCATATGAATTTCTTATTCTTCCCCGGGCATAGTCGAATACGTAGTGCTCGAGACGGATGCCAAGACGGTTAGATCAATACGTCGGGACATCTAATACCACATTGTTCGGCTGGCATGAGGTAATTATTCATTGGCAGGTTCAGCCCGAGAGAGACAGATTCAGTGCGCGCCACAGTGTTGCTATCCGTCTGTTCGTTAGCTTACTGATAGCCAAGCATCTCTATGGGTATCACAGAGATACCTATACAGGCGTAAAAGCAATGAATATATTGATGTTGGCATATTGCTTCTATTGATCTTTTTATTATTTAGAAAGGGCTGGAGTGTGAGGTTAAAGTAGCCATTATGGTTAATCTTAATGCAGGTAGCAGAAGTCATGTAACTTCCTCGGCGCCATATCACTTAGTATATTAGTACTTTGACAGGTTATTTTGCTACTAGTGGTCTTCCTAATTTTACAGTTTTATTTCTGTGACATTCTAAGTCGCCCAGCAAAGTAAGATCTAGTCATAAGTGATGATCAGAAGATACGCCTGAGCTCAACTTTCAGAACGGTGAGTCGGGTTAATATACCTTTTCCATGCGTCACATGATCCCATCATTCGGGATACACAGCCACAAGCGACTGGGCGTGCCACAGCAGAGATAGAGACTCCGCAAAAAGTTCTTTGTATGGTCTTTGTTTGGGAACTAGAGCATGTTGACGCCTGATCTAGTGGAACGGTGATGCTCACAATCCCCGCCGGGTATGAATCTAGTCTTTAGGCCGGTAATGCTACTCTGGCCACGCTCACACTGTGACCATGCGAGGTGAACTGCTCGGCCTCCCTTGGCTAAATATTTGGCGGCAGCATGACTGTCAACAATCGAGTTCAGCCCCAAAAAGCATAAATCTTCCGGTCATCACCTGAATGTCCCAATCCTGCATTGCGACTGACCAGTTCGTCGGTCCAGACGGCATTCTCCCTCCAAAAGAAGTATATGCCGAAGCAGTGGGCAACTCCGTGGTTTGTGCTAGCGAAATAGCACAGCTGCCATTCATTGGAAGTCGTAGGCCGAACTCGCGTGGAGTTGTAAGTGAAGTCAGGCAGATGAAGCAGTATAGGTCACGGGGTCGATAAGCACTTCCTGCAGGATTCTCACTTTTAAGTAAGGGTATTATATGGTATAGGTTGACGGGATGGAACCATACGAGACACAAGGGCAAACTTGTACCGCATATAATGGTCTAGTATCTTCTTGAACTCGCCATTCCGAAAATATCCTAGAACCTGGGACCGATTTTGGTGTCATTTGGCACTTCAACAGGTATTCAGGAGCTCGGGTAAGTCTGGCCCTGTACGCGCAGTCCGTCAGATTGTAGGTGTGCAAGCACGATTGTGACAGAGCATTAATAGTGACGGCTCCGTGCAACAGGCCATTAAGCCACTGCACCAAAATACTTTCCAGTGCTTGTATGTTTGCAAGACATTTTGTTAACATTACTTGTCTAGGCTGTTTGTACTTGCCTCGTACCTAACACAGTAGTACTCAGCAAGCTATAGAGGCATAAAGTATAATATCTCAGATTATATTTCAGTCTACTACTAAAGCATCCTAGTCTATTAACTCTTCGTTCTTTACACAGAAATTATTCTTGAGTTACAAGAACTATATTTCTTAGTTCTGTTTTGAGAGAACCTAGTTCCTCTAACTCAGGAGTGTTAACCTACAAACATAGAATTTACACTAGGCTTATTATTGTGAAGCTAGAAGGCTTAAAGTTTATTTGAGTGTTCTTTTTATTAATATAAATAAACTCTGTAATGCATATAACGTTTTCCTCTGGGGAGTTTATATTTCTTTGTTATCCTCTCCTTTATTTTCTTTGGCTCAACACCTTACACATCCTTCAACATTCTCTTGTCCAGCATGGCAAAGAGTGGTAGCAAAAAATGGAGAGTGAAGACCAGCCATTCATTGACAAGGAAAGCAAGACATTGATCCATCCTGCATACCACGAGAACCGGCAACTACGGCTTTTCTTCCATCTATCCTTGGTTACGAACTTTGCTTTCGTGGTTTTCAATATTTGGTTCGGGGATATAACAAGCCATATGAAATCTATCTTCGAAGATGAAGTATATTGTACATTCCTTTACATGAATGATACTAGACCTCAATGCTTACTTGATATCAATCAAAAGCACCTGTAAATGGGATACTTGGAAATATAAACGTCGTGTTTACTAGTGGCCTTGCTGAGGGGCGGACTGCATACATGGGCCCTCCAAGTCCAGAACAGGACGCTCTATGGAATGACCTCTACGGCTGTACGTGCTTGTTTCTCCATGCAGATTATACCCTCAATCTATTTTCACATAGTACGGAGAACTGATACAATCTCAGTTGGCACGAGTGTGATTACCCGTAAGCAGGCAGCCAAGCTTGTCAACAAGACCATTCCAGTTCCTGGTCCAAACGGGGAGTATGAAGGCAAGTACGTGGTTATGCTAGGTGTATTTCACCAGTTACACTGCGTGGTAAGTTCCCCGAGAACCTCTTGATCCAAGGGAAATTTCATCTGATGTGATATGGCTTTTTTAAGAATCTACTTCGAAAAAGTCTGTACTGGACCACGCCGTGGACTACAGATCTTCAAGATCCCATGAGCCTCATGCATCTGGAACACTGTGTTGATGCACTAAGACAGGCTGTTATGTGCTCAGCAGATGTCACACCACATCCGTGGGTTTGGGAAGATGGAGAGAATAAAGAGGTGGCTGAAGTCATGCATACGTGCCGCGACTTTGACGCCATCAGAAATTGGGCACGTCCACGCGACGTGTTTATTCGTGGATGGAACAAGAGCATTCGGGTCCCCGACCCATTGCAGGATCCTTAAGGAAGCCTGATGACGTGTCAATGGAAAGGAGCAAGAGAGAACCTCGTGGAGTGGGCCGAGGTGGATCGTAGGGATAAGGACACGTTGATGCAGGGCACTACTAAAAGTGTGGAATCTAGAGACGGTGGGTAATTTATCTAAATTGTATCGGTTGACTGGCCTGATGGCCTTGATTTCTGGTAAGGAGAGGTATCCAAAATAGCTCGTTATGGCGGCAGTCAAGGCTCTATTAATGCGTCTAGAATCGATAGATCTGCTTATCCCCGTATGAATGGATCGCCCCAGCGCTCCGCTGTCCGCCGGTGTTTCCTCGGTGCGCTCTCTAAGGCACCTGACAGCAGGTGGCGTGAACTAACGACCTGGGCTTTCTAGAAAGTATGGAGTGGCTAATTTGCTAAAGCCGACAACATGGGACTTTGAGGCACCTCTTTTGAATTCTACATCACCGAAGCCCTCACATTACCCAAATGGTCCCAGAGGTTCAAATCTAAGTCGAAGCAACCGTTCGGCTCAGAGGCTGTTTCAAGAGAAGATGAACGCCACACAAGGTATCGTAATCATCTGCGAAATTATTATGGACAACGATACTGCTCTGCTGAGGAGCGGAGGAGGCTGGGAGAATCGGCACTATCAATGTATGTTGAAGCTGGACTCCCTGGATGCCTCTGTCCTTGGGCCACGAAAACACTCGCAGTTGTTGATAACCTCTCCCCCTTCTCTTCTGACCCATCAAGCCCTTATGAAATCTTCGAAATTGCACTCAACACTTCCTCATTGACCAGGAAGTCTATGCTTGACGCCTTTGCCACTGGGGCTGTAGAATCTAGATTTATCTGTATCACTTTAACTTTGCTATCATCTTTCTAGGCTTTCTGTATACCCTTGATCGCTGCAAGCTTTATGTTAGGCTTTATCTTAAACCTCTGCCATTTCCTTTGCTTTGCGTTATTAACCTATACTTACAGAGACTTAATTTTCTGCCGGGTAGCTCCTAGTTGATAGACCTACTCTTTAGTTCCGTTTTTAACATTTTTTGAAAACCAGCTGTTGTATACTTTTTTCATGGTTCAGTCTAATTCTAGCGATCTTTATATAGTCTTGGTCTCAGGAATAGTGAGGTGAAAAAACGAGGTACTAGTAGCATTAGTTGAGGTTTTATTGATGCATCTAGAATCAATTTCTTGGCTCTTTTAGTCCTTGATAGATATATTTCTCCTAACAAAGACCTGCACTGAGTTCTTCTCAAGCCGCTGGGTATGACTATTGGTATGTAGGATACGCCTAGTGAATTCCTTTAGTGAATGATGGGCTAGGGCCAGCCTAAGGCCAGCCTGGATCGACACCCACTTGGCGAGCTTACTTTCCGACAAGGAGATAGTCTTTAGAGACCAGAAGAGGCAATTTACCTAGGCTGAATGCCCTGGATGTATCGTGAAGGTATCGCTCTTGGCATGCTTTATTCCCTAGATGCCTTCTGCAGGCTCTGCCTATCGCTGGTACCCTGCAGAGTCTGGCTAGCTTCGTATTCGGATTGCTGTTTCAATTGGTATGAATCAAGGTAAATAGAAAAAAGTAAATGATTTGAATGAAAAATGGTAATTGTGGTGTTGAGGCATTTTTGGGTGTCCCGGATGTGGGTGACTGATGTTGGTTGCTCTGAGTCTAAAAGAAGATTTATTAGTTCTGTCTGGAGAAAAAATATATTTCTTAATTCTTTCTAAACAAAAGTCGTATTTCTTAGTTCTCTCTTGAGAACTCAGGATTGGTGATCAGCGGACTTTAGCAGATTGTAACATGATATGAGATCTCAAACTTTATATCTCAACATACTTATAAGCTACTACTCTCCTGTTTGTAGACAAACTGTTGTCTTATATTGCTGAATACACAACATCTTAAGACGTATCGTTTCACAATCAGAATTACTCATCTATAAACTGACTACTTCTTCACTATGAGGTTTATTGCTGCCCTTAGTGCGACTTTGCTGGCTTATGCTGCAACTGCTGCTCTAATTCCAGTTGAGGTAAGCTTAGACGTTGTTGTTTTGTATATTCTGCATCGATTCCCGCTGTTAGTGTCTCAAGAAGCCGACTGACAGAACATTATACAGCAGGGTTCACCCTCCGAAGTTGAGGCCACTACCAACCACGTCGACTCAGAGTCAAGTGGGAATCCGGCTGTCTGGTCACTTTTTCCTAAGAAAAAAGCGCCGACCTAAAATTACTTATGTACATCATTTGAAAAAAATGGCAATTAAGCCATTAATCAACTGTGGAATGAAAGACGTGACTATCGTACACAAAGTTGAAGCTATTCACAACCTCACGATGTCTCCATAAAACCCAGGCCTCCCTTGCGCATCGTAACCACCTTTTTTTAACCCAGTTTTTGATCAATTGAATCCCGTCCGCCCTTTGAGGCCCCTCAGGCAGCCTCTGCAACGAAATTGTCATGGCTGAACGTCAGGCAGGACTTTTTGCGTGACTGGATCGCTCAATAGACTTCTGGCAGAATGGATTAGGTCGATCTAGAATTACCAAGTAAATACCAAACCATTCTAGTAGTCCTATTCTTTATTTTACTTTTGTTATGTTTTGCGTCTTACATAGGTAGAAACTTCCTTGTTGATTCTGAGTGCCTGGTCTTGATGCTGCGTTGATGAAGTGATGATAAAGCATGAAAGCCCCGTCTGTCCTCCCCTTGGCCTCACCCAACCCAAACTATTGGCTAAGAGGTAACGAGACGAGTAAGCTCCGAACGCAGATTCCATGAAATGGCCTTGGGGACTCTCCTCCGCTGATCTTTACAGCTGGAGACGGCACAACCGTGGCAGGCGGCGAGGACGACCATGAAGAGCGCCGTAGTTTATCAACCATGAAAAATCCCACTGTCCAAATGCCGATGTCGAATCCAGTAGTTCAAAAGTTCAAGGCTCTTGGCATTCACGAGGTTCTGTCACAATTACTTGCCAAAGCTCTGAACAGTGAGTAATAGACTGGACCTGGCTCTCAACTCACCTAATATAGCTATAGCTATTTATGGAGTTGACGGCAAACTGGACACTTAAGAGCGTTCAGGAAGTCCTGAAAGACATGTCGATGCTTGCCCCGCAGCTCAGTGCCGGTTTCGAGTTCAATTTCAACAACTCCCAGCCCGTATCGAGGGTGTCTGCGACGCCAAACTTGTGCTACCATCAGTTTCGTCGTTGGCCCAACCCATAAGCTTTGCCGCATGGCATTTGGCTAGCGTCTCAGTATGTCGTCCTCGCTACGCGTCCGCTTCTAATGTGCCTGTGGCAAAACATACTCACAAAATACAGTAATGCAAACCGAGACTTGGCCTGTCCTTAAAGAGCCTTAATGAGACGTCATCAGGGTCAGCGAGCAAGTCGCTTCGAATCCTGTCAGCGTTGCAGTCACAGCACCATCTTAGTAGGCATGCGCTGAACACAACTCTCCGTGTAAGCGACTCATCCGGCCAGAATCATTCCTGCCTTTCGATTTGGAGCAAACCTTCTCGTCCGCATTTGTACGCACATTGATGACTGCCATACCCGGGCTTCCAGACCGGGATAGCAATTACATGCAAACCACAATCAGCATTCTCGACACCTTGATTGCTCAAGCTAACGCAGTGGCTCGCTTCCGAAAAGAAAAGCTAGAAAAACTACAAGAGATGCTTCGACTCGCCCAAGCTCAACTCCATGCACCGTCAACAGATTTAGCCGGCGGCGACGGCCTATCGCCAGATGGCCCTCGGGCTTCATCGCATGTCGATACGGAAGATCCGAGTTTGTCCGCCGAACAACTTGCAGAACGGAGTCCCGCCACCGGCAGCTCAGCCAACGGCCTGTCATCTGAGCAAATGTCGTCAATGGCGGGGTTACTCGGCTGGGGGTCCAACGTGACCGCGTTTGGCGACGACCACCTGGCAGGGAACCGGTTGTGGACCGACTCCATCGCGCCGGACTTCGACTTCAGCGGGGGCCTGCTCTGATAAGCTCGTCATGAAAAGGCCCACGGATGATCGTTCCCGTGATCAGTTCACCGAGTCTTTTCACGTAAACCACTGCGCAATGACGACGGCCCCATCGGAAGGTGGGAGCCTCATACGAATCTTTTTGCTAATGGAAGATCCTAATATTGCGGGGGTAAACCACCCAAACTCAACGCTCCTTGGCGACAAAGCGCTGGGAGTTATCAAGTGGAGGCTGCTAGGAGAAACCTTGCAACGTGGATTACGTGCTCGCATTCGCAACGCCGTCACTGAGACCCATTTCTACCGAGAAGAACGGTTCCATCTGTTAAACATGATAGGGAAGCCCCGCATCAAAATACGGAGCCGGAGATAGGGGCATGGCCGAGTAGGCCAGTTATCTGATACCATCACGCGGGCCAAGGATCCGAGGCCCTCCTCCCCGCGTTTCCCCCCGTCTCGGGTTCCACTCCCGAGCCACTTCCCCGGACCCACGGCCTCAGAGATAATGACCAAGGCCGGCGTGTCAAAGCATTTCAGAAGGCTTGGCTTGGTCATAGGATCTAGATATAGGGGCCTACCTCCCGTCGCGACGGTTCGGGCTCAGCGAAGACGGTTAGCGTGTAGACCCGTCTTGGCCTTCCGAGCTGTTCACAACGGTAAACTCAAATAGTCTCCGGTCTTCCCAACAACCAGCAAGCTCGAGGCCCTCTCAATCCAACGCTCTCCTTCCCTCACCATAGCAGCTATGGACCAAGAGAAGATGGAGCCTTCGGCCATGGAGGACCTGTCCTATCAGCAGAGTGCGAAGTTCGGCCAGGTCGAGGATCCCAACGTCGAGCCCGGCCATGAGCTTCACAAACGTCTCGAAACTCGCCATGTCACTATGATTGCGCTGGGCGGGGCGTTGGGAACCGGATTGTTGATTGGAACGTGCGTTCAGCCTCCCCCGTCCATGAGTCAAAATGGGAACTTAACTGACAGCTTCAAGTGGCTCTGCCCTCGTCAAAACCGGCCCGGCAGGGATCCTTATTGACTACTCCATCGTCGGCTGCATCGTCTTCCTCGTCATGGCCGCTCTCGGCGAGATCATCTCCTACATGCCTCTATCTCACGGTTTCGGCGGTTACGCGACGCGCTTCGTCGACCCGGCCCTCGGCTTCGCAACTGGCTACACTTATTTCTTCAAATACCTCCTCGCAACACCCAATCAGCTGTCGGCCTTCGCACTTATTATGAAGTTCTGGGTCGGTGACCGCGTCAACCCGGCCGTTTTCATCACCATCGCTCTTGTCCTCATCCTCCTGATAAACAGTATCAGCGTCAAGGCTTTTGGCGAGTTCGAGTTCTGGCTCTCGTCATTGAAGGTTGTCATCATGATCGGAGTCATCCTTTTGCTCTTCATCCTGGCTGTCGGTGGCGGTCCCACCGGCGATCGTCCGGGTTTTAGATACTGGTCCGATCCAGGTGCGTTCGCCGAGTACAAGGTCGAGGGCGCCCAGGGACGTCTGCTCGGTGTATGGAGCGCCATGGTTGCCGCCGTATACGCCTTCTCGGGCACCGAGCTCGTCGGTGTCACGGTGGGAGAGGCCAAGAACCCGCGTCTGAGCATGCCAAAGGCCGTTCGCCTGACGTTCATGCGGATCGTCTTCTTCTACGTCATATCCGTCTTCCTGCTGGGCATGGTCGTTCCATACAACAGCGCCGAGCTCGTCTTCGCCGCCAAGGCCAAGACCAGCGCCGCCGCCTCGCCGTTTGTGGTCGCCATCACTATCGCCAAGATCAAGGGTCTCGACCATGTTATCAACGGCTGCCTTGTCGTCTTCGTCTTCTCGGCCGCGAACTCGGATATCTATATATCTTCCCGCACGTTGTACGGTATTGCCGCTGATGGAAAGGCCCCTAGCATTTTCACTCGTACGACCAAATCCGGTGTGCCGTTTGTGGCCCTGGGTCTATGTGGGGTGTTCTGCGGCTTGGCGTACATGTCTGTCAGTTCCGGCGCGGCAGCTGTGTTTGGTTATCTGACCAACGTGGTGACTGTCTTTGGTAAGCTCACACCAGTTTTGAACCGAGATGTAGAAGAATGCTAACTAAACTCAAGGCCTGTTGACCTGGATCTCCATTCTCATCTCCCACATCTTCTTCTGCCGCGCCCGTGAGGCGCAACGCATCGATCCGGCATACATCCCCTACCGCGCCCCTTTCGGTGTATGGGGCTCCTACATTGCTCTCGTGTTTCTCATCATCTTGACCCTTACCAAGGGTATTGAGGTTTTTGTCGGCACCTTCGACTATAAGAATTTCATAGTACAGTACATCGGCATTCCGGTATATCTGACCTGCATCTTCGGATACAAGATGTTGAAGAAATCTCACCGCGTACACTCTGAGACGGCTGACTTGGTAACGGGCGTCCCGCAAGAAACGGTGGCTGAGGAGAGGGCGGCCGTTGAGGCCGAAAGGAGAGAGAAAGAGGTGGCCTCGGGGAAGACGGGCACATTCTCCAAGATCTACCGTAAGGGATTCGCGTGGCTGTTTTAAACACGTCGATGTGGTGGATGAGAAATAGAATGTGACTGAGAAATGAAATTTAATCTTGAGTTCTCGAAGAAATTTATTTCTGCCTATTGGACGCTTTATTTCCTGCCTGATCTTTAAATAGGGTGCTCGATCACTACTTTTTCAAGAGAAGCACCGCCATGGGCCACCCTCGCGATCTCCTTGATGCCCGCCTCCCCACCCTTCACCACCGTAACATTCGGATGCTGGGGAACCCTATCGACTGCGCCAAAAAGATAAGATAGGATCTTGCGTGAGCGAACTGGGAATTCGGGATCTTGGGGGTGTCCCATGGCTCCTACACTCCCAGTGGGCCGATACGAGGTGCAGAAACCAAATGCAGCATCACTGCGGACGGGCAGCGTACACACGAGCTTGAGAGAGTCGGCAGCGATGGTGTTAGACAGACTTTTGCGTACAAGGGCGGGGGAGGTCCTCTCGGGGTCTGTGCCGGGGACCATGAGCCCGCTACCGACGGTGTCGAAGGCCGTTGTCAAGGTCACTCCGAGCTCCGTTATCGCGGCGCGGATTTCCTCGGTGACAGTGGCGCTCTTATAATCGAAACAGTGTGTGGCTCCCAGCCTTTGAAGAGCAGCATGGTTCTTCGCAGAGGCAGTTGTGAAGATGGGGCTGAAGCCTGCGGCCTTGGCAAGCTGAATGGCCGCGACTCCGACACTACTGGCACCACCCCAGATGAGGATTGGTGTGCCGGTGGCTTCGGTTCCGGTTACGCCAGCAACTGACAGACCGAAGCCGAAGACGTTGAAGAGGGCGTCCACAGCGGTCTGAGTAACGAGAGTCACGCCGGCCGCGTCCTTGAGGTCGAGACCGGCGGGGACTTTGAAAGTCAGGTCGCTCTCGACAACCGCCTTGTCCTGGTGTGTGCCGACGAACGAAGGCTGGGGGAAGGAAACGGGAGACAATCCGACGACGGCATCACCGACTTTGAGGCTCGTTTCGGGGCCCGTTACTTCCACGCTGCCGGCAAATTCGAAGCCCGTAACGTATGAGTTCAAACCCATGTGGAAAAAGTTGAGATCGCAGAGGTTGACGCCCGAATATTTGACCGAGATAAGTGCTTGGGACTTTTGCGGGGCATAAGTTTCACTGACATCTTTGACGCTGAGCTGGCCATCAGCCCCAAGGTAAATCGACCGAGTCATGGTTGAGTTGGGTATTCCGTGATTGAGAGAAGAATGACGATGTATTTGTTGCCGCCAAGATCATAGGGCAGAGGCAGTATTAATGGCTTAAATACATGGCGATGAGCATCGAGCGCTCCAGCCGCATTTGCATCGTACAATCACCGCCTGGTCGCCGGGACGTATGGCGGAATCGACAATCTTGAGATTATCCGCCTCTCATCGGGATTATTGTCGAACAGGCACGCCGCTCCGAACGGAGGCATACTCCACAGATCCGGAGGGAACGGATTTAAGGATTCATAGATAACGCCGGGGCCGAAGACTGCGAAGACTACGAAGACCCCGGCCAGATTTTAATGAACGGCACGGGCCAACGATTTTAGTACGACCTTCGTTGCCAAACTCGAGGGCGGAGCTGTCCGGCGGGGCTCTCCCAGAGAGGTTATGGTTTCTAGAAGCGGAACCTCTAGGAAGGACAAAGGAGGTTCTGCATAGTGCGTATAATCCACTTTGTGTTGTTGAAGTAGGCTTGCAGTCGGTATAACAGGCTTGACCAGTAAATCGAAATAAAAAGCTTCTACTCCGGAAGGCCTCACCAACTGCAACCATGAAAACATACCTCCTGTATCCTGTTTTCACAATGTTATGCTTGTGCACCCTCCCCATGCCATTAGGAAAGGAAACCATACCGTCACTGCCGCCAATAGTGGCACGGATATTGTTGACAAGGTTCCCCATGAGTTCTCCTCGGTCTCTACCTCTTCGACCTTGACGTTCATCCAAGACACGACGAGAAACTGTGAGACCAAAGTTTCAGTATAAGTGCACAATAGACATTGTTCTGAGCGGTAGTCCACGGACCGGCTTCTTCCATACTGGAGCAGCTCCCTCATCACCAGCGATCGCTTACGCAGCCCGTGTAACTTCTCCACGAGTCTGTCTCTCCGCCGCCCCTTCACGCGGGATGATCACCGCGTCGAATGGGGAGGGGGGAGGACCTCAGGGCCGGTTGATTAATTCAGTTCGCACATCCCCATGAACTACATGCGGCAATCCCAATCACCACCTCGGCATCAGCCGTCGCGCAGGAATGCCCGAACTCAACGTCAACCATTA
This sequence comes from Colletotrichum coccodes, assembly GCA_020466075.1. Lineage (NCBI taxonomy): Eukaryota > Fungi > Ascomycota > Sordariomycetes > Glomerellales > Glomerellaceae > Colletotrichum > Colletotrichum coccodes. The sequence continues at coordinate 46,809 of JAIMZG010001156.1, forward strand.
TCGGCATTGGGTGTGAAGGTTTCATGAGCCGCTGTAGATATCGGAGGCCTTCAGTAGCCTCATCTTGGCGTTCTCTCCAGCAGGGCTGGGAATTTTGCCAAAACCCGCTTGTTTCTCGAAGAGCCGGGATCGGGGTTTTGACCAGACCAGTCGCGACGTGGATTGATAGCCGTGACGGAGAGACTGTACTCTCATCTCAACACAGAGCCCTAAATAACCACACGCAACTCTCGAGCCACAAGGTGTTCTTCCGGGCAAAGGACCAAGCATACTGCGGTGTTTACCGTAGCTGCGCTGATGCCGTCACTCGTGAAGTTGAAGTGAAGCCCCTCTGCTCTATTCTGAGGCACAGTAAAGAGCAAAGCCAAAAGCTAATGGGTCTTCACCAGATACTACCTCTCAGACTGGCTGCGCCAGGTGGACGACATCGCGGCCTGGAACATACGAGTTCCCTTCCGCCCATGGGTCCCCAAGCCGCCAAGGGGACACGGGCGAGGCGCAATCCACCCTGGTTGTAGTCTCTTTCTTTTCAATGCTACTGTTCTGCCTGGTTGTGGATTCCCACGATGCTGTGCCGCTGCCAATGCGAGCTTGGAGGGGCTGAGCCTTGCCACGACAAACAAGCTGGACGCGAAGGAACCGGATTTTGTAGAAACGACAACGGAATCGCGTTCAGCATGAAATTGCTTTCAAGACTTTTCAGAGCTCATTTCTTGTCCGGCAACTATTTACTACCAATCCTCCAAACTTCGTCGCCGACACCCGACTAGTCAAACACAGTCCGGTCGAGTTCAACCAGGCGTGACAGAGGTTTTCGACATCACCCCATCAACAACTTTCAAAGGAACTGCACAACATGTAGCAGCCGCAAGCACCCACCCAGTCGCCTCCCCAGGAGACCCAACAGCCCCTGCCCGCCGATGACAGAGAGTCGCCGGCGACACCAGCTCAGGGCAACGGTGCCGCCCCCGCGGCAGAGGTGCCGGCCAGCCCCGCGCAGCCCGAGTAAGACTTGATAGCGATCGCCAACCGGCCGAGAGGCTTGCTGAATTCTGTAGACAACCCATGGAGACCCCAGTCGGCGGAAAGGGCGGTCCGACAACGGCGGTCCCGGTGACTGTCACGCCTCTGAACATGCTCGCCGATGTCCCGACGTTCATCGACTGCCCGTTCTGCCAGACGAGGGCGCTGGTCAACATTACCAAGGAGGGCACCTCCATGCAGGCGTAAGTCCCAGTCGCCTCACCCAGGGAAAAAGAAAAACAGGAGAGATTGAAACAGGGACTGACGCGAGAGTCGTTGCAGGGTCGCCGGCGTGCTGTGTTGTCTCCTGTGCGTGTGCCTGGCCTGCCTCCCGTGCACGGCGGGTTGGTGCGAGGACGTTCACTACTCGTGCTCCGAGTGCCACAACAGGTTCGCCACGAAACCGCACGGGGGCCCGATGCAGGTCTTTGGGCCCCAACCACACGGCGTCGTGCCGTCGAGGTATCAACCTGTGGCACCGCCGGTTGCTGAGAAGCAGCAGAGCGGTGCCCAGGCTTAGTAGGATGCGAGGAGGAGCGAAGACGCGAAGGAGGGGTTCCAGAAGATAGTGCGCGGCTGTTTGCCCTCGTGAGGTTTCACACGTGCTAAACAGATGCTGGAAACGGCGATATTGGTGTCCGGGAATTTCAAGTCTTTCAGCAAATACCCCTTGAAGTTATTGACGTTTGATTTTTATGAATACACGGATATTCTTGGAAAGTACCATGAAGGAGGCCCGGCTGATGCTTCTGACGAGGTACTTGTGGATTGCATCCAGAAGAGCACACAACATTGCCGAATGCTGGATATTTGGGGCAAAATGCCAGCGTGGAATCCTGTCAGTTCATTTCATAACACGCAAAGCGGATAGTACCTATTTGTCCGTCATGCCAAGCGAGGGACAATGTCCAGCAAGACATCGCCCAGATTCTGGTACGTGTAAGTCTTTAGTAGGAGGGCAGACAACATGCTGGCGTTCCCGATTTCCTGTGATACTTGCACGAGGCACTCTAAAGACTAGGAAGAAAAGAAAAGAGAAGGGAAAAAAGGCATATTTAGGATCCAAGATTCACCAGAGGTTCAGCTCTTATTGGCATGTCTACGGACCGCACCAGCCGGTCGAAGGGCGAGGTACACCCAAACCCTTCTTTACGAATTGTTAGTGTACATCTATGAACCCTTTTGCCCAAGCCGGATTGGAACTCCCAAGTTTTCTTCTTCGTAGCCAGGCCTCGGCGGACAAGATCGGGAGACAATGCGTTACTCATCTCGGCAGAGCACGCATATGTCTTCATGCTATCAACAACCCTCTTGCCTCGCGGACCCGTATCCCGCTCCTCGCTGCGGCACTAAGATAGTGCGCAGCACGCCCTCCGAGCACGAAACGCCCGTCTTCTACGACCGGCATCCACGTGCCGGCGGCACTAAACACGAACCAACGACATCCGGCCCAAAAAGAACACCCCCAAACCCCACAGCCCAGCCACTCACTGACCGCCGTTTCCATGCCCACCTCCGGCGGCTGGTCCCAGAACCCGGCCGGATCTCTCTGTCCACGTCCTGCGTCGCACATCTGTGGACCTCTTTCCATCATGTGGGCGTGTACTGGCCAATGCGACCTCCGTAACCAGTCCTGGGGAAAGATGACTAGCAGTCGTCCGTCGACAGGCTCGATTCCGAGATGCCACGCCCAAATCAGGCCCCCTAAAATCATCCCCCGCTTCACTCCCGCAGCTCCTCCAACTGGGACTTCGAGGATCGATTGAGGAGCGGCGTGCAGCGATGGTCGAATAGGAGGAACCATAGACACCGAGTTCTCGACCCGCGGTTCTCGTCCTCTCCACTCCTAGTCTCCTCTTCCCGGTGATCCGCTGCACGTCATCGTCCATCGCCCCCGGGCATCACCACATCAAACACACCGCCCTTGGGCTAGGAAGCCCGCGGCGCCATGCGGCAGTGGCTGAAGGAGGCATCGTCCGTCACATTTTTGCCAGCCCCGCCCCGTCAGAACTACTTCCCAATAGTGTCGGCTTGTGGATTTGTGGCTTGGGGACGGGCAGAGGGGTGCGCGCCCGACGGCTACGAGCGGCGGACAGAGAAAGGACCCTTGTTGTGAGCATGTGAGAGCACGAGAAAATGCTGTTTAGGGATACGTTTCGTTAGAGCGATGAGGCTCTTCTATGGAAACCCGGTCTATGATAAGGGAAAAATTCATCCATCACAACTAAGTCGATGCTGCGCGCTGTGCCAGTCTTGCAAGTATCGCCCCTCCAGTGGATGCAAATCTAGGTGAGTTATCAAACGAGACAAGGCCGTAACATGCAGTGAGAGCAGGAGGAGAAAAGGAGAAGAAAAACGCAGTCGTCAATCCATCAAACATTCCATGCCATCATCATCATTCTATACCGTCACCCCCGTATGTCCATCGTGAAAACATCATTGCGCGTTGCCATGTGCCTAGTACATCATCGAGGGATGCAGACCACATATGACCGAACGCTATACCGTCATGGTTGATATCCATGCTCGGCATGAAACGTATAATATGCGCCCCTCGAGGCGGTATATCCAGCTCATGGGCTGGGACTTGAGTACTCCATGATCTCTATAGAGTAGTAGGGAAGTTCTTGTGCTAGCGTGCCGCTGTCGCAGAAGATAAAAGTCCCTTCGACCTCACTCTCCGGCTCATCAAGCTCGTCGATGCGTGGGGGAGGCGGGTCTTGGAACTGGATGAAGCTGCGCCGGTCTCCGACACGTCGTCGGAGTCGGCGGGCGCTGGAACCGACAGCGTCGGGGTCAAGAGGCGTCCAGTCTTCGTGATCGGAGTCGCTGCGCTCCGAGATGGTGCGTTTTCCAATGCTAGATCCGTGGGACCTGCGCTTGCGCATCCTCAGTTCCCGTTGCATGCGGACGAACTCGCGGTGAGCTGCCTCGTCCTCGTCCAAGTCCTCGTCCTCGTCCGAGTCGTCAGAGTGGGAGGGGCCACAGTTCAAATTCCGCATGTCGCGCGTCAAGCCGTGAGGCAGCTCCTTAGTTGCCGGTGCCCGCGAACGGGAGCGAGCAGATGCTGGCGAGGAGAAGCCTGAAGGCGCGATAGTGCCTGTGCGGTCCTGGTCCATAGGATCGAAGTCCGAAAGTTCTTCAAGGGTGAAGTTGGCCTTGGGAGCGGCGCCGGCAGTGCCCGCATGGCTTCCCTGAGGGGTCTCCTGGGTCGGAGGGGTGACAATAGACTCTGCTTCCGAATCCGATCCAGAAGAGTCGGAATCGTCGTCGTCTTCGTCTTCCTCCTCGTCCGACTCCTCATCCGACTCCTCCTCGGAACTGCCGTCGACAGCCATACGCAAAGTAGGCATAGGGGCAGGCCGTGGGGCAAATGCCGGAACAGGCATCGGCGCTGGCATTGGGGCCGGAGCTGGAGGATGGAAGTTCATGGCAACATCGTCATCCTCGTCTTCCGATTCCTCGTCGTCGTCTGAATCTTCCTCCTCATCATCACTGTCTTCATCTTCTTCATCTTCGTCCTTGGATACCGCTTGCATTGCATCGCCTTCTTCAGACCCGGACTCGGACTCGGACTCGGACTCGGATTCTTCCTCTTCCTCATCAGACTCGGAGTCTTCGGACGAGGTGCGAGGTGACAGCTGAGCGAAACGGTTGGATGGGGTGAAGCTGAATTCATGGCCGTTGCCCGTAGGCTGAATACCCGTGTCTTCCAACAAGGCTGGGCGACCAATATTATGCCATGGTGGTAGGTTTCGTGCGGCATACTTGCGATTGGTCATCGGCGTGGTAGAGGTAGGGGTCTGAGGCGGTGAGTTCGGGCACCCCAGAGGGCCCAGCATCATGCTGGGCGTCGTCGGCCGTGCTTTGCGAGGCATTCCCAATGGAGCGTACGATAGAGCAAATGGAAGTTTCGAAGTGGCTCCCTGGTCGATCGACGAGTTTCTCTATCCGACGGAAAGGATCGTAGCCCAACCGTCTTTCTCCGTCGACGTTGACCTTATCGATCTAGACTTTGTTGCAGGACTAGATCTTTTTTTTTGTTCGGCCTTGCGGGGAAAAAGTAATCTGGCGGGGAAATGGGGGAGGGATCGGATCAGCTCCCTCGAGCGTCAGCCAGTAGATAAGGCTGTTGATGTAATTGGGTTGCGTGGAAGGTGGTAGAGTGAGTGGCAGTAAGTCAAGGCGTCAACACCCAGAGCAAAAACCTCCGACAAGGAGAAGAGGATATTCGGCTGCGGATGTAGGTTGTCATGATAGATCTGGTGAGAAATGCGTGAGACTGAGCAGTGCGCGCGGTGGAGCAGGACCAGTCCGAATGCGCGAGTGCAACAACGCAACGGGGGGGACCCTTTCAAGGAATGGATGCAAAGTGCCAATGGCGGACGAACGATGGGAAGCCCCGAACGTTCTCGAGCCTGAATCGATTTCCCAACCGGCCGGTGTCACTGCCACTCGACACTGACAAGAGAGACAGTGGAGAGGAATGTTTCGGGGGGGGGGATGTGCGGGATCCCGGCTGCGGGGACACGAAAATCGGGCGGGCGGTGACGATAGGACGGGCTTTATCCTGGGGGACAAGGGACGGCCTTGGTGAGGGGAGGAGCCGAGCGTTGCAGTGCGGAACGGCTGACGAGAGTAACAGTGGTGCAATGCGCACGCGAGTAGACGAGCGATGTCAACGAGGCGAGCTCCGGTGCCGCTATTGCTGGCCCTAGGGAGATTATTGGACGAGATGGATTTGGGGAAGTGTCCAAGACAGGCGTGGGGGACCTGGATCAAAAAAGAGAGGCTCAGGAATTTGCTGGAGGTGAAGTAAGGTGGAAGGAATACCGTAGAAGAAGGAGGAGAAACCAGAACAACAGAATGCCGACGCCACGGATTCCGAATCTCTGTTATGAGAGTGCTGGCGTCTCGAACGGAATGAACAGCCAGAGGAACGGACAACCGAAGGGGACGCCGCTTTATGATTCCTGGATACTGAAGTGTGGATGTCCGAGTTGCCGGAGGTGAGTGAGGGCGTCCCACGGCTTTGCTCGATTCGCCTTCCGGGGAGCGTGCTTGCTGGGCGACTCCGTGATAGGCCAGGAGCAGTCGATGGCGCGACCAGAGAGTCCGGTCTTATAGGTATGGCTGATATAATCCGTCAATTCCCACGGATCACCCCTTTATGCTGACAAGCAGAGGGGACCAGGGAGGGGGAGCGGGACTGGAGAACGCGTGATGATAGCCGGACAAGTGATGATCAAGTTGGAGGTAGACACATGTCAACGACGAGGGAAAAAGGGGGAAAAAAGGAAGAGAAATTCGAACGAGTGCGTGGGACGAGGGAGAATTAAGAATAAAAAGAAGTCATTGCACATGTGCGCTGCAGCTATGCCATGCCCATGCCCATGCCCATGCCCATGCCATGCAGCAAGAGACTCCGTCAGTAGATTAGACGAGTCTCTCTCCTGATTCCTTTTTTGCGACTGGTGCTTTTGGACTTGTGTGCGTGTGCGCGTGTGTGGGCGCTGCTGCGCTGTTGCTGCGGTATTGCTGGTGCTAGGCAGTGAGACGGAGTATGCTCCCAGCCTACCGCTGGACGCTGTAACTCTCTTGGATATCTTCCTATCAGAAGCAAAAGTCTTGTGTGGCCGGCGGCTGGGGTTGGCGGTGGTCTCCTCTTTTGCGCATTTTCGCGGGGCGCAAGTTGGACTTTGGGCAGCAATGCTCCAGAGTCCCCAGTCTACCCGTATCTCCCGTAGCGCCGCCGTCGAGAAAATTGCATGTGTGCGCATTCGCGCATTTGCGGATACCGCAGCGGCGGACGGGGTGACTGGGCGACTGGGGCCGGCACGGCTTTGAATGGGTTTGCTCGGCTAGAATGGGTCGGATTGGGAGTGACGAACGCTGTTGAGCAACGACATGCGAGCAGCGAAAGAGCCTGGAGGGCGGCGTGAGGGCGTGGCGCGAAGGAGGGGTAGTGGAGGGGTGTGGCGGAGGGCTGGACGCCAAATCGCCGACCACTGGTGATGTTCTGCCAGTCTTTTTTTGTCAGTATTTTCCTAGTTCAAGTCTTATTCGACCTGTCAAACGTCAAACTAGGCCTTCCCTTCCTTCCTCCCTCCCTCTCTTCCCCTCTCTTTTTCTCTCTCTTCCAGGCTGCTCTGCTCCCTCAAGTTTTGGTGACTGTCGACAGCAAATCCCAACAGCTATCATCCTGGACATTGGCCGCGTCTGCAAGAGAACGAGGCGCTGCCGCGCTATTCGTTTGCCGTGGAATGTTTGTTTCGATGTCGTACGAGGGCAGACGGCTAGATTATTTTTCACGGCACAAACTGCTTTGAGGTCTGTCATCCACGAAGACCACCTTCTCAAGATTTCTCTCGTGACCCTCGGAGACTAGCTGAGGTATTTGGCCAGCAAGGGTTACCTGCTTCTCGTGGGAGACAGTGGTGGCACGGTGCGGTGCCGAATGTCGGAGAGTTCAGCCACAGGTATCCGTAACCATCAGAAAGAACAGAACGTAATGGGCGTGGATGGAGTTTGAGGACCGGCAAAACAAAAAAAAAATAGATTGCAAGAAGAAGAATAGGGTAGGATGGGTGGCAGCACTTGTGCCCAATGAACGAGGGGGGGTGTCGTGGCGGCTTAGACGAGAGATGGCGCTTCCACGGCATGCGGGTTTCCTGCGGTCTCTTTGCAGGACGTTGCAGGACGTTGCAGGACTAGGACTGGATTGACTGGAGCCACCAGGAAAGAAACTGCAGCGAAGGGTGAGACCGGCACGACCGACTGACTGGCTGTCTGTAAGTGAGTGTCAGTAAGTGAGAGAGAGAAAAAAACTCGGGAGGGAGGGGCAAGATGCATCATGCTCGTGGCCGGGTCGGATTTGTGGAGAGGGAAGTAGAAGGCGGTCAGGATGCACACACCCACGGAAGGAAGGTCATCGCACCTGACACTCTCACTCGCCCTCACCCTCACCCGCGACTGGCTTCCTTCCCACTTCCCAGAAAGTGCCTGGTGGGAAATTCTAGAAGGCGAGACGGGTGCAGAAACGGCAGCTTCGCGTCGGGCCCCGATGTCGTGTCACTCGAACCCAGAATCCGAGTGTGCACAACGCGAGATTACGGCACTTCCATGTTTGCCAGGCCACGTTCTATCCTCGCGTCCATTTCCACGCCTCGGAATCTTCGACAAGTCTTCATCATTGGGGCCATGTCATTCCCCCCATTCAACAATGTCACCATCAAGCACCGCCAACACCACTGCCAACATTACCGCCACCACCACCACCGCCGCCGCCTCCATACCCCCGGGGCACCTAGGCGAACCACTGGCTTCTTTTACCGTTGCACCCTCAGCCCGCTGATGATCAACCACTGACAACATCCGGTCCTGACAAAATGCTCATGGCGAGACCAGGATGAAATGGGCTGGTCCTCGTTCTCTGCAGCCCAACGCTGGGGGCCCCTCTTCTTAGCCTTTACTCTCATTCCTTGCTGTGAGCCCGAGGGCCAAGGGGAGGGAGGTCCCTTGAGAGTCAAGACTCAACTAACCCGGCCTGGCCACCTGGCTTGCTCAAATTGTCATCCTCCTCGCCTCGACGTGCTCAGCGATGAGATGGACGAGCGTCATTGGACGGACAGAGGTTATTTCGGGCCGTCTCTCATCGAAAACACCAACAGCCTCACAGGCTCACGGCCTCTTGCGGCTTTTCCACCCTCGATTCCGACACGAGAGTTTTCCCTGCCACCAGCCACTGATACATTTCACACTAAGTAGTGCATCGTCTTCCTTCCTTCCGGGTTAGGGCATGCCCCCCTCTCATACCTGGTCGTCCATGCACTGCATCGTCAACTTGCGCAAGTGCGCATTGGGGAGTTCGCGCCAGAGTGGGCGGCCCAAGGTCCCAGGGGCCCCCGTCCATCTGCAGGTCCGGTGGGCCTCTCCCGCAGGAAGGCCAGCAGAGTCCAACTCCACGTATGGCCACCGGTGGTTGGCGGTGTCGATGGCCCATGTTTGTTCGAGAAGCCTGCTTTTTGTGGAAAGACAAAGATTTTCTGCCTCCCGGGGTGAGGCTCTGTTAATTCTGCAGTCGACCAGTCGACATCCTCTGCACTATTGTCTTTGGGGATTTCGGGCCCTCCTGGGGAAGCATGGCGACAGCTACTAAACGGTGTCAAGATGATATGGTTGCAACGTTGATATTCGCACCTGACTTTCTTCACCAAACACTGTTGGGCCAATTCCAGCCACTTTTGGAGTCAAGCTGGTCATCGATATTGAGCAAAGAAGGACGGGGTTCAACGTCTCACCAACTTTGCCCATGGCGCGCAACGTACGTAGCGCCCTGTAGTTCTGCCGAGGATCCTCAGTGAGCATGAGCTAGGGTTTCGGGGGCTATGAAAAGTTGTTGGTTAAGCAGGGAAGCCGGAGGCTCCTCCGCATATTGCGAGCTGGCAAACAATTTGATAGACGTTACACCGCTTCAGAGGCCTTGGAGAGAGGCACACGCAACCTCATTAGCTAGGTGGCTTACAAAGAAGACTGCCTTCTGTCGGGTCGCTGTGTTAGTGTCTCATGGTTTGGTCGTCTGATTGGCTGACCCCAATCCCATAGGGCTACAAAAGCTTTCCAAAATCGTCGTGGAGGGTTGTAGATTCACAAAAATCGGGGGGAAAACAAGGCTCTTGGTTCCCTTGGTTCCCCGTCACCTTGAAAGACTTCTCTCTCATGCCACCTAGTAATGTTGCTCTTCAACAACCCAACAGGGTTGGCCTGCCTTGACCGAGCGGCAAGTATCCGTAACGTTTGCTGACTGGGTCTCCCGCTTTGCTAGTGAGGACAAGCCTGAGCATTAGAGCGAGCGCGTTTATGTCCAATCATCGGTGAACCCCAGACTCCACACGGAACTTTCCAGCTACGCGTGCCTTGTCGCAACTACACCTCTGACCTCTTGACCATTTCCGTCAGCCTTCCTCTTTTCATCAACCTGGCAGGTAGACGGCTCTCCATTGCACAAAGCTCCTAGAACCGTCAGTGACTTCTTTATCAACGCCATATTCCCGACTCTTGTAACCCCCAAATCTTGCGACCCGCTATCCATCTCCGAAACCCCCCCTTCGGCCGAACCGCAGTCATGAACAATCAGGGCCAGCCTGGCCAGCCGAATCCCATGGCCGGTCAAGCCGTGCCTGGCGCACGACAGCCGCCCATGTATCGACCGGAGATGATGCGAAACCTGCCTATACTCAACGACGAGGAGAAGGCCAAATACGAGAGGGGCTTGCGCCAACTGTGGAATCACTACGAGACCCATCCCGAAGAGTCTGCCCAACACCAGGACGCCAAGAAGAAGATTCAGGACTTCACCAAGATGCTGCTCAATAAGCTTCAACAGAGACGGATGCAAGTACAACAACAGCAGCAGGCCCAGCAGGCATCCCAGCAGCAACAAGGTGGCCAGCAGGCGTCCCAGCAACAGCCGGGCCAGTCTGCGCAGGCACCCGTCCCGGCGCAACAAGCCCAGCCGGCCCAGCAGCAAGCACCAGCCGCGGCCGCCAGCCAAGGCAATGTTGGAGGTGTCACCATCAAGACGGAACCGAAGACCGAGAATACCCCCTCGTCGACTGCAGAGCCTGCTCATGCGCCGACTCCAGCACCGGCCCCAGCGGCTGCGCCGACTCCCACCGCTCCCCAACAAGCGCCTCAGACGACGCAGTTCCCGGACCATATCCTCGCGCACATCCGTCAGATGACCTTCAATCCGCCGCAGGGAATCCTGGACAAGGGACAGGAGAGCGCGGTCAGATGGTCAAATGACTTCAAGGCGAAGTACCTGCGAGCATTGATGCAGATGGATCAGCAGGGGACCCAGATGAAGCGGATTGATGTGCACATCAAGAACCAGCAGGAGAAGGGTGTACTCGGCGCAGATGAACAGAAGCAGCTTCAAATAAGGAGGGACCATGCTCAGAAGATGTACAACGAAGCGCACAGCTTTGTCACCAACTTCCGTAAGAGCCAGGAGGGTATCAACAAGGCGCGGGCGGCGGTGGCAGCTGCTGCCGCCGCGGGACAGACGGCGGCATCGGCGGCATCGGCGGCGTCGGCTGCGTCGGCGGCGGCGGCAGGTGCTGGTGCGGCGACCCCACGACCTCCTTCCCAACAGCAACAACACCAGACCCCTCAGACGCAGCCGCAACAACTTCAACAACAGCAGCAGCAGAATAGCCCTGCTATCACGACATCGCAACCCCCACCGACACAGCCTGGCGGTGCTCAAGCGAGTCCGGTTCCGACCGCGCAAGGTACTCCCGCCATGCAGAACGCGCAGAACCCCACAACCGCGGTGAATGCAGCGATTGAGGCGGCCAAGAACCAGCAAATGGCCGCCGCGGCTGCTGGTCGAGGCACCCCTCCTCAGCAACAGCAACAACTGCCTCAACAGCAACAACAGGCACAGCAGCAGCAGCAGCAGCAACTTCAACAGCAACAACAGCAGCTCCACCAACAGCAGCAGCAGCAACACCAGCAGGCTCAAGCTCAAGCAGCAGCTCAAGCCCAGGCTTCCACTCCGTCGGCCCAGACTCCGAACACTACTCAACCTGCCCAGATCCAGCCCGGCATGGCTTCCGCACCGCCACAAACCATGTCGCAAGGCCAGCATCATCCTCCTCCCGTCAACACGGCGATTGCATCCGTTTCTGCAGGTGGCGGGCTTCCTTCGGCAGGCACACCCACCCAGCGTGTCGCGACTCCTCAATCTGCTGTTCCTCCCGGTCCCGGTCAAGCTCTAAGCCATTCCGCCGCTGTCTCGCGCGCCAATCAGCGTATGAACTCGCAGACGTCGACCGTGCCCGTTCAACAGCAACAAGCCACTGGTACCCCTGGCTCAGCTGGCGCTCACGCTCAAGGTGTTATGGGATCTGGAGCCGTTCCGCATCAACACGCGCACCCTACACAGCCGACTCAGACGTTGCAATCCAAGCTTCCGATTCCTAAGCAGCTCCCCGAGAAGGCGACTGCCGTCCCTCAACCCGTCGCCATGGCCGGTGGTGCTGGCGCCGGCCGTCCTACTTATACTGGCGGCGGCGGCATTGCCGGAGGTGTCATGGGACAACCCGCGATGGCCAAGATCCCCGCCTATGTCCACGAGGCCGAGGGCGACCACGTGCTGAGCAAGAAGAAGCTGGACGAGCTCGTCCGACAGGTCTGTGGCGGCAACGCCGAGGGTCAAGAGATCAACATGTTGACTCCCGAGGTTGAAGAGGTAAGCTCCCCGGTCTTTTTTCTTTCTTTCGTCAAGCTACAGACATACTGACGGATTCGCAGAGCGTTTTGGCCATGGCAGACAGCTTTGTCGACAACGTCCTCGAAACCGCTTGCCGCAACGCCAAGGAGAGAGGCTCCAAGGTTCTCGAGATCCGCGACATCCAACTCGTCCTCGAGCGTACCTACAACATCCGTGTCCCAGGATACTCCTCTGATGAGCTGCGCACTGTCCGCAAGATCCAACCCTCAACCGCCTGGATCACCAAGATGAGTGCCATCCAAGCCGCCAAGGTCACCTCGGGCAAGGGCGAGTAGTACGAGCCCACCGAGAACCTGCAGCCAGCTACGACGAGAAAGCGCAACTATTCGAAGCGAGTCCCACGCAAGAATGTCCACTTCAACCAGGGAGAGGATGGGGATGCAGACGTTGATACTTCCCCAGCCAAGTCGAGACTCCCAGTCAAGGCTCGATCGCGCAAGTCTCTGGTCAAGAAGGTTCAGAAGCAGGCCACCGACCTGGTTCAAGCCATCGCTCCCTCCATGATACAGTACCCGGTCGAGGGCAGTGGACAGGAGATTGACTTCTCGGTCGTTGACCAGGTGGAGATTAACTTTCTTAAGCATAAGGAGTAGGCAAGCCTCAGCAGCGAGGATTCGCCTGATGACGGAGAGGGGATTGGAATTCATGGACATCACACGGAACGGATCGAGGGGCAGAATGACGGCGTTTGGCAGGGTCAGCATTAGGTAGTGCCTTGGCGACATCGCATAAGTCGCGACTACCGTCAAGATTGGCCTCTTACTTTGTCTACGTTATACCCAAATTGATATCAAATATCCACTGAGATCGTCCTCAATTCAGCTCACGATGATTTCGATAGCACCACGTTGCCGATAAGTAAACGCATCAAATTGCCCCAGCGTAGAAGCGAACAATGTTCGGGCTACAGTTGTTGCGAATTGAGGTTCTAGTTGTTGAACGGCGGCCATCCAGACACAATTGCAAGCAAGCAAGGGAGAGAAGAGTAGCAATCCGCATTCGGCTGAGGGTCACAAGCAAATATGCAAGCGGCGCTGGATTCGGAGAGCTTTGAGATGAAGACAGGGACTGATATGAACAGAGAAATTTCACGGATTGTACAGGAAGACGGGTTTGCTGCTATGAGACGGAAATCTGGCGGGACAATTGTTGGATTGTAAGATGCTTCGTGAGCACTGATTAACTCGAATCGTTGAGGTGGGCTACAATAGCTTAAGCCCAAGGGCTTAGTAATGGCGGGGACGAGCGAATCGTGAATAACTACATAATTACATTTTCAGGTGCACAACTGCGGCACAAAAATTGGCACGGCGGCGACGCAGCTAGCAGGTCAGGCAGGCAGCATCGACAACGTCACTCCTGTCCCGCCTGGGACTTGACCTGGGTGGCCTTTCCTTTCTTTCCCTCCCTCAGCATTTTGGGGTGGGCTCCACGCTGACAGCAAGCCCGGTAATCTCACTCGCTAAGAAAAGAGACGTACCGGGTACGTGCGCTGCCACTACGGTGCCAGCGCATGCGGTGCTATCAGGCGCGTACCTGATCCACAACAAGGTACCGTGACCTGATGCTGGTTAGTGTGGTGGGCAAGAGGTACGGGTGTGCTTGGTCAGAGCCGCCCCCCAGGGCCTGAGAGCAGCAACAGCAACCTAAGCCTCAGGTATTCAATCTTTGAGCTCTCTCCCATCCGACCTTCCTGCATCACGAGGCAAACAGCAAACCACCCATTCCCATCAACGATTGCCGACTCCGACAGAGCTCCGATACCGAAACCCGTTCATCTTGATTGTTTCTCGACCTTTGTCACCTGACAATTCCATCACTCCTCCCTCAGACGACATAGCCTGACGGGGACTCCGTATCTTAGCCAAACCACCTAGCCGCATCCCGCTCCCCAGGCGCAATCCTACGATCGAATTTGATTGCTGCCATCCCCAGCAGCACCCTTCACACCTCTCGCACACACCTACCGCCGACCGGTTGAGCAGATATGCCGGGCAAAACGCCTTCACGCAGCGGGAAGGACCCTCTCGAGAACGGCGTCCGCAACAACAACAAGGACGCCGAGTCCAAGGACGCCAAGAGCAAGAGCAAGAAGGCCGCGAAGGACGGTGACGAGGAGATGACTGTTGTCGTTCCTCCTTCCAAGAAGGCGGCCGCTTCCCCCGCGGACGCTGACGGCGACGTTGCGATGGGTGACGACAACGCAGATGACGCAGAGGCCAAGGTCGACCCTGTGGTGCAGGCTGTGGCAGGTACGTGATGACTGATCACTCTGGTTACGCGTGTTCAGCTCTAGAACGGCCCGCGATACTAACGGCGGCCACTGGTGCAGATATCAAGAGCAATTTCGCCCTGCTAGACCGCGCCGTTGCCCTGTTCGATGCCAGATTCTCCCTCCGAGCTTTGCGGTCGATTTCGACCATCCGCAAGCGCCTGACACCCGACATCATTGCCCAGACCATCGCCGAGACCTTCTCCGCGAACGTCACCTCCGGAAACGTTGCCAAGCAGCTTCTGGTCGCTATCGACCGTGAAAATGTGCCCCTCGGCCGCTCCACCGGCCCCGAGATCGAGGTCGGCAGCGAACCAGGGAAGGCGAAGAATGCCCCGAAGAAGGAGGCCAAGGACATCATCCCCGAGATCGACATCTTCCTCGGCATTCTGATCCAGGTCCACCTCTACGACTCGAAGCAGTTCCAGCGCGGAGCCGACTTCTCCAAGCAACTCTCCGAGCGTATCCACACGCTCAACCGCCGCACATTAGACTCCCTCTCCGCTAAGGTCTACTTCTATTACTCAATGTTTTGCGAGAACCTCGCCCCTCAACCGCCCTCTCCCCAGTCCCCAGTTGTCGCCATTCGGCCGACTCTGCTGGCCGCTCTGCGCACTGCTGTGCTGCGGAAGGATATCGACACGCAAGCTTCGGTCATTGTGCTTCTGCTTCGCAGCTACCTGCTGACGTCTCACATTGCGCAAGCCGACTTGCTTGTCTCCCACACGCAGTTCCCCGAGAACGCCGCCAACAACCAGGTCGCTCGCTTCCTGTACTACCTCGGACGAATCCGCGCTATTCAGTTGAGATACACCGAGGCACACGAGCACCTCACGGCTGCGACAAGAAAGGCGCCTTCCAGCGCCTGCGCAGTCGGCTTCTCTCAGACGGCCACGAAGCTCTTGCTGGTTGTTGAGCTATTGATGGGTGATATTCCCGAGCGATCGACCTTCCGCCAGCCCACTCTGGAACTCTCTCTGCACCCCTACTTTCTCCTTGTCCAGGCCGTCCGGGTTGGTAAGGTCCAGAACTTCGAGACCATCATCGCGGATCATGCCGATACCTTCCGCCGTGATGGCACATACAGCCTGGTTCTGCGTCTGCGTCAAAATGTCATCAAGACTGGTATCCGCATGATGTCTCTGTCCTACTCCCGTATCTCCCTTCGCGACATCTGCATCCGTCTCGATCTCGGCAGTGAAGAGTCGGCGGAGTATATCGTCGCCAAGGCCATCCGCGACGGGGTTATTGAGGCTACCCTGGACCGTGAGCATGGTTACATGAAGAGCAAGGAGGTCGGCGATGTCTATGCCACTCGGGAGCCCGGCGAAGCCTTCCACGACAGAATCCGCGCGTGCTTGGCCTTGCACGACGAGAGCGTCAAGGTGAGTTGAGAGCACTCCTTCCTTTGCCTTAAAGGCATGACTGACACAAACATCTACAGGCAATGCGTTTCCCGATGAACCAGCACCGCCTCGAGCTGAAGAACGCCCAGGAAGCTCGCGAGCGCGAGCGCGAGATGGCCAAGGAGATACAGGAGGGGGATTTGGACGAGGATGACCTCGGTGGCGACTTCGAGGGAATGTAACAACGCTATTCATTACTTTGCTGTTGTGTTATCAACTCTTTTGCCACGCTTGCCGGCCCGCACTGCAAATTCAAACAAATGGCCCGGAGAACATGGCGGGGCATCTTTGGTTCCTTAATGCAGAGGGCGGCGCAGGGAGGATAGGGGCCTTTGACAAAGGATTCCGGGCGCGATAGACATCTTTTCTTACGCGGGCACGCATGCTGCGATGTCTGCCGTTTGGCAGAAGGGTCGGGATTCGTTTCCTGGAGAGGAAAGGGAAGGCCCAATGGCGACGGATGTGTGTACGTGAGCCGAGCTGAGTCGCAGGTCATGCGGCTCTATGTACTAGATAACGCAAGACATGGACGAGGTTGCCAAGTCAGCATTGCTGTTCTTCCAAGACGAACTTTCGTATGCTGCGGTCACGAAACTTGGCTGGTGCGTAATGCGTGCCGCCGAATGACTCTATTTCACAACATGAGGACCCCAATAATAACGACTTGTTGACGGATCCGAGGCATGTGGAGGAGCTTCTATGACCCACACCCCCTCCCGGGACATTTCGATTCCTGGCACTAGCACCTGAAAGCTAGTACTCAAGTACAGAATAGAGAGTTACCGGTATAGATTATCGCTCTCATCGCCGGTCGACCCTCTTTGATGGGGGTTCCAGGTTTGAATGGCGTATTGTGCCAGCAGCGTTTAGTCCTGTGAGAGTTGTGAGTTGATTCTAGATATCTAGTGTGTTTACTCGTGCTCTCATCCTTTCTTTTTTCCTCGTTGACACTGGTTACTAATGCACCACAAACCTGCTTCATAGCGCTCTCGGCCATCGATCCCGCAATCTTCTTCAACTAGGATAAAACATGAGGCTTAAGAGTCGCAGGTCTGGTCTTGCGTCTCGCCAGTGCTGGGTAGCTGAAAGACAAAGTTCGACGATTTAGTGTCACTCTTGGCGAAGATGGGTATCAGGCTCCGACCTAGTGGTATATCTGTTGCCTATAGCCGCATCAGTCTATGTGGATCTTGCCGCTCGCTCACTCGACGGCTAGTCTCGGTACCTTGTCAACCGCTGCGGAATCGAGGCCACGCTGCCGCATGTCTCTAGCAAGCTGCACGGCCATAGAGCCCGTTACCGGGTTTTTCAAGGTCTTTGCGGCCAAGACAAGGACGCGCAGGATGGAGTCGAGGCTGTCTTGCCGTGAGTAGTCTTCCTCTGTCGGGTCCAGGTCGTTCAAAAAGACCAGCGACGCCATATAGACTGAGAACGTCAGGATCGGGTTCTTTAGCTTCTCGCTGGTGTCCGACATCATCCGGAAGATGGCGACGATCTCCTCCGCCGCGCAGAGCAACCGGTCTCTGCTGCGGCGCAGCATGTGTTCAGGCAGGCCGGACGACATCATCCTGGAGAGCGCCGCCCTGTGTAGGCAGATGACCGCCGTGTAGAGGATGACGTTGACGAAGACGGCGTTTCCAGACTGTCTCTTTCTGGGGAGCTTCAGGTCGCCGGGCAGTGCTTGGAGCAGGACGACTAGGTCGTTGTCGATTTCCCTGTGGCGCTTCCAGTGCGTACTGGTCCGGGGATCCGCAGGACCGTCGTCCGGCGACGTCCGAGTTGCGTGCTGATACGCGTGCTGGAATAATGAAGCAGATAGGACGAGACCGGCGAAAGAGGAGAAATTGCGGTCCTCTTGATGTAATGTACTCGTCAAAGGGCCTGTGATTTCCTCGATGCCAGCCTCGAAAGCTGCGTCGGAGGCAGGGAGGTGTGTAGAGATCTGTACGCAAGGCAAGGTCAGCAAGCGCAAGCAGGAGTCTCTCAAACAGCGGCTCGGGGCGTCCTACATCTTGCTCGTTGATAACAACCGGCCAGCCCGTCGTGCCGCTAACCAGCCTGTCAGAACAGTAAATCACCCACCAGGTCCTGCGCCTTTCTTCCGCTTCGGACCAGTCCCTTGCCGGCTGCAGTAGGGGCATTGCGTCGAAGCCGCCTCGGTCGATCCGGTGCAGGCCGAGCATCTGGGCAACTCTGATGGCCCGACAGAGGCTCATCGAAGACTATGCGAAGAACAAGTACCGGGATTCGAATTAGGCCATCAAGCACCAGCTTTGTGCGTGCGCTAATGTGACGAAAGACTGCCCGTCTCCCTTCAAAACGTCAGTTCCGATTTGCCTCAGAGAAACCGGTGTCCAGAGTGCCACATACTTTCGTCTCATCATCCTCCGCATAAGCTCTGACACGTTGGTAAAGCGGGACAGCCAAGCGGCGATGAGGTTCGGTAATCTCAGCACCCATAGCCATCAAAATGTACTGAAGACACATTGGAGGGCGCATGTGCGGTGGTAGATTCAAGGACACCATGTACCGAGTCCGCTGGAGCATGGGCGTGGTGTGGTGCCACTTATCAAAGTACGAATTCGTCCTAAGCCCGGATGAGTGAACAAAGCCCCGGAACCTGACAACAGGCAGCTTACAGTAACTGAACCAGCTTTGGAGAAGGCTGTTGCTCAAACAGTCCCATGGATATCAGCTCAGCAAATGACGTATCGACTTTTGGCGGACTGTGGTCCTCTTGAGCATGAGCAGGCCCTGTTGGTGCCGAAGGAAACGGAAAGTCGTCAGAGAAGAAGCCGGTATTCTGGCTGGTAGTATGCCGATCTATGGTTTCGCCATCTCCTGGAGATCCGTTTGCAGGTCTGGCCAGACGCCCGAGCTCGCCTGGAAAGTGTTAACAAGATTGAATCCTGCGTGAAGTGCGCGACCTCTGATCAAGCCAAAACGGCAACTATTGCTCGTGGATTCATGCTCAGGAAGAAGCTATACATGTTTCAACGCACCTAATTTAGCTTCTAGCTCATGGACTCGTTTTCTTCTGCCAACATTCGCCCTTCTGGACTGAGGATAACCGCAGTCGTCGCCGAGCCTGGCACAGCGGCCGCAACAGGGCCTGGCGCGGTCGCACTTCAGCTTCTTCAGACGGCATTGCGTGCACGAAATTTAAGTAGGAGAGGTGGCCTCGTTTTCTTGCGACTGCATTCTCGATGAACGGGGGCCATGTTGGCTAATCCAGCGGCCGCGATGGATAGCCGACATCATCAACTCGGATACAGAATCGCTGGTTGGTCAGCGAGGACGCTTACCTGACGAATATGCTTGCGTGTAAGGCAGGGTCTCCTGTACTAATTCACTACGTGAGGGTTCTGCCTGTTCCAAAGAGCTGGAATGTGAGTGGACGAATAGGTGCGGCCGGTTTCTGATGAGCTATGAGCCGGTCTTTTCCCGACAATAGCCCCTGTATTCCGGAACAGGTATGTATTTGACGTATATGCTGGGTACCAACCGATCGGATGATTTGCCATGTGAGTTTCCCTTAAACGGGTTTGCGGGTATGAGCAGTATGGTAGGGAGGAAGCCAATTATTATCGCATGTAACGACCATGCCCATGACAAGTATGAAATCTTTTCAAAGATATCAGACGTGCTTGCTTACTGAAGCCGAGGGGTGTTTGGTTTAAAGAGATCGTGCCCCAGGACGAAGCCTTCGAGAGAACTCTTGGGTATGTCAGTGAGATCGCGGCGTTAAACTCTGGCGGCATTAATATCACGCGGCTGGCGGCAAGGGACGCATGGGGAACGGTTGTTTACGTGGCAACCATCAGCGGATAGAAGTTGTGGGCTGAGGCGATGCTGAGGAGCAAAGACGCAATAGCAGGACTTGCGGTATTTTGTGAAAAGAGGAAACCCAAATAGTTCTCTGTACACCTTTAAGGGCAACTCGGTTGATGGTGGTCATAAGGCAGGCATCTATGATACTGATCGAAGGCTTTCTTGCTTTTTTTGCAATATGGTTCCTAAACCCAAACCTCTCTTTAATCAACAGCTATGGCCTCTGGTATATCTTCCAGGTCCCGTATCTCCAGGTGTAGCAACAATACAATGATACCTCTTCTTGGTCTTGTCCAACGTTTTCAGATAAAATTCTTTGGTGGTAGGTATGCCCCTAGGCTTCACCCTATCGGTATGAGTGTATTATTCTGAAAAAGGCTTCTGTACAGTCTGACGTTTCGTGGGTTTGCAGCTTCTCGCATGGTTCTTGCCAGTGTTGAATCTAGTCTACTAACGAAAGTAGGACATTATGGTAGACGGACAGCGGGTATAGTACAGGGCGGTCGATTTTAGACAGAACGTATCGAAATCGAAACTGTATAGAGTGGAACTCGGGGCCGAATCCGAAGCTTGATCTTGAGAAGCCAGCACTAGACTCTCAGACACAGATTTGCAGGCACATGTCAAGTGCGACGTAATCGTTTCACCGTTCAGTAACATGTGGGAAACATTAAGTTCTCAAGCGAGTGAGATATTAGTACTCGCTGAGGAAGTTATATCGAAACCTTTCTGAGAATGTATTGCAATAAGCATGATGCTGAAATGAGATTCAAATTTGAATCCCGAGGCTGTCGCGCAAAATATCTGGACAAGGCCGTTCCAGTCTAGCCCAAGAGGAGTTGCGCAAAGGGAGCAAACAGGTTTGTAAAGTGTCCGTACATAAACACCATATGCGTTTGACGGACGATCTTTCAGACTTCAGCTAGATTCACAATTCGTCGTATTGGCCTTGCAGATTATGAAGGCAGAAATAGGTTTCGATTGATCATTCGGCATGTAAATATACTTAAAAAATTCTTATTGCTTGCAGATGAAGTCTGTCAGCTTGCACTGCGATTGACAATGTCCCATGACTTTGGTTTGTAATTCTGGCATCGGTTACCTGCGCGCATTATTCCCGTTCCGGCGCGGAACGAACACTTGTGTTTTAGGTACTCATGGCCTACGGGATGGTGTAGTGAGTGAGAAAGATACAGGGGGGAAACCAACACCTCCTAGATCCTGAATGTTTGAAGAGGAAATTTTGTAGCGTGTATCGTTTCTTGTAGACGACCGGAAAATTCATGTTTCTGGTTTCGTTTGAGTCCCATGTCGAGTTTTGCGTAATTCCAACCCCTTGGAACCAAAGTTCAGCGACACGATTTCAAGGTATTCGTACAAAAATCGGAACCTGTGGAGAAATTCGCCCAGGTCCAAATACACCGCAAAAAAGGCCGTTGTAAGCTTTTTCAGCCTTCGGTTGTTGTTGACGCGATGTTGGGCCCTTTCAGGAGTTCCACTGGGCGTTCAACGACCACGGTCTCTCGCAAGAGCCCTGTTTCAAACCACCACAAAATTGTCACAAGAGGCAGACACGAAACCTACATCTAAATAAAAAGGCGGGGTACGTAGAAAAGTCTAAGATGGATCGAGAAAGCCGTCAGGGTTTATAAAATCGATGCCGTTTCGTTCAAGGTTTCATTCTATGGTTCGCGGTCCCCACGCGCATGCAGCCATTCGCATCTTAATATCAGCCTCCGCGAGTCTGCAGCAACAGTGGCTCTGCCCTCTCGTCATCCTCATGCAGCACGTTCAACCACCAACTCACGATGACGCCGGAGCGAAAGTACGCGATTCCGAAGGGCTCGACCGTTCTTGTGACGGGCGCGAACGGCTTCATCGGCTCACACGTCTGCAATGAACTGCTGCAGCTGGGATTCAACGTCCGCGGAACTGTTCGCGACGTAGACCAATGCGCGTGGCTGCAAAAGGCTCTGGAAAGACAGAAACCCAAAGCAGAGTTCATGCTGTCTTCATTGCCAGACATGAACAAAGAGGGCGCTTTCGATTCTCTTGTTGAAGGTTGGTGGTTGTACACGGCCCAAATGCACAGCGTTTGAAGAACATCCCCAGAAATTAACCTACATCAGGTGTATCTGCAATGGTTCACGTTGCATCTCCGGTCTCCTTCAGCCCGAACCCAGAAAGCGTCATTCCTAGCAGCATTGCCGTGGCTCTGAATGCGCTCAAGGCCGCAAACAAATCACCAAGTGTGAAACGCTTCGTCTTCACAAGCTCGTCTGTGGCTGCGGCCCTACCCAGGCCTGACAAGAGTGGGATTGATGTGACCGCTGAAAGTTGGAACACCGATTCAGTCGAGATAGCGTGGACAGAGGCACCCTACCACCCTCAAAGGGCGTGGCATGTGTACGCTGCCAGTAAGGTTGAAGCAGAGATGGCAATCTGGAAGTTTCATTATGAGAACATATGTCGTCGATATGATTTAGAAGTCAACACAGGTCAGCAATTCCGGTACCTTACTTTACAGGAAGGGATGATTTTATACTGATAAAACGACAGTGCTTCCAGGCACAAATTTCGGAAGGACGCTAGATGCGGTCGATCAAGGGCACCCCTCAACCTCATCGTTCATTGAGAGTCTTTGGTACGGGACACACTTTGATCAACTATCTTCTATTCCCCCACGTATGTTGTAAAATTTTGGGAGTTTCGCATTTGGGTTTGCTGACGTGAAAGTTAGAGTACTTTGTCGACGTCCAAGATACCGCGAGACTCCACGTGGCTGGGGCCGTGCTACCCAACGTTCGGAATGAACGAATTTTTGCTTGGGCTGAACCCTTCAACTTCGATACAATACTTGACATCCTACGCGCTCACTTTCCTGAAAAAGGCTTTGCGGCCAATTTTCACCATTACCGCGAGCTGTCTACTGCGTCCCAGCTCCAATTGCGGGCGGTAGAGCTGCTGAGGCAGCTGGGGAGAACCGGTTTCGTTTCTTTGAAGGAAAGCGTCCTATTCAATGTTGAAGACCTTTCGTAAGACGAGAGCCTGCATCGAGGCCTTCCTAGGATGGCAAGTTCGATGGCAATCGCCCGATTCGGTTCGAGCGCAACCGTTTTCTACGCCTTCATCAACTCAGCGAGCTGACCATGCAGCCTGTTTAAGGCTATTTTCTTATATGTACATACTTGATCTACACTTTTCGTTGTCCTTGTCCAGCTTCAACACAGGGCCAGGTCATAGCGCCATTCCTTCAGTAGATCTTGTCAGGGGCGCCGATCACGCGCAGGGATTCAGGGGAAGGGGAGGCAGAGCGAGCATTAACCTTGTCGTTGATGTGTTTGCGCTATATACATCACTTACACAGGGCACAACGCGTGCAACAAGATTTCATTTAATCTACCAGCATGAATAAAAGCCCAACCGAGGATATTTACAACATATGTTTTCACGTAATTGATGGGATAAGCTGAGGATGAATTGTCATACTGCTGTCCTTGTCCCCTTCCTTTCCCACCTCCCTGTTTACCTCTACTGCGCTGCTATCGCGAGGTACGAGAGGAAGATGGAAAATTGGCAGGGAAAGTAAGGAAAAATGGCAAGAGTGGTAGATGTAGGACAGAATATTATGAAGATGTAGAATTCTTAGGCTGTTCCAGGTTTTGTGTAACCCGCGTGGTGTTGCATGCCAAAGCTCCAAATCGACGGCCCCTGCAGCAATCTTTGCATGGTGAAATGTACTGCATATCCCATATCGCCATTAAAGGTGTTGCCACAAAATTCGAAATGAACCTATGTCAAGGCCATTGTACGCATCCCTCTACTAAACCAGCCAGCGGCGGGCGCCCCTACCAGGCACTTGTCATACCCGCGCGCTTGTTCGAGGATCGCCGCATGTCGATCCCCAAGGCGGGCCGGGAACACCTAAGTTCCTGTGTCAGTGGAGGGTGCTCCGAGGGAGAAATCTTTAGCCGGTCGTGGTATACCTTTACTGAGACGATATTTGCAAGCCGTTAGCCGGGGAGTCGGTGGGTTGGCGGACCGAAGTGCAGGTATCGCCAGCCTCCACCGGAAAACATGCGACAGCGTAGATGCAGAACATTAGCCACTTGTTGGCAGTGTTCTTGACGGTGATGGTTTTGTCGTTCATGGTGATGGAGCCGTATGAAGGAGAGATGGCGGTGTAAGTACTGCCGGACTGGGTGAAGCGAACGTTGTCGACCTGGCCGCAGCCAGGGCACCCGCCGTAACGGATGCAATCACCGGCCAGAGCGGCAGGGATGAGGGGAAGGAGGAGAGCGGCGAACTTCATGTCGATGGCGATCAGATGCTATTGAGAATATGTGTCTGTGTCTGAACGAGGGCTGTACCGCGGCTGTGATGGAGTAGAGATGTGATGAACCAGCAGATGAGAAACTGATGGAAGACATGAGCCGGCAACTTATATCTTCATCGCACGATTATTTCAAGTGTAAATGGTGGTATTGCGTGGCAACCGCCCATGATCTTATTATGCCATATCTCCTCTTTTTGTTGTCGCTAACCCGTGTTCCGCCACCGCTGCTGGCATCGTGCATGAGAACCCATCACTATTCCGCCAGTATGCACAACGAGCTTCCTAATAGAAATACTAAATTCCGGCCAAGACATTCCAACGTGCTTCAAGGTTGATTGTAAAGTCGTATACCTGCGGCGCTATCTCCGCATCTGGTAATGTAATGATCCGTTCTAAGTCAGGCCATATGACTCGATTCAGCAGTGCCCCGAGATACCCCTGGACATATTCTTGTTCCCCATAAATATATGCGCGTATAGCTGATCTACGAGCCATTTCCCAGAAACCGGCTTCGTTGATTGTCGGCAAGTTCGGCATAAACAATGGTAGTTGTGAGGCGGGATGATTATTAATCGGCTGGATTGCTTCTGTTGGCAAACTGGTCCGGATGTCGGCGTATAACTCAGAGAGGCACACGAGTGTTTTCCCACCTCTGGGCCATGCGAATGTTGACCAGTCATCGACCGACGGGAAACAGCTGATGAAATAATTCTAGTCTTTGTCTTCGTGACCTGCAGCGGTTACAGCTTGAGGAGCGCTTCTCAAAGGCATCATACCATAGCTACAGCCAAGTACCCAAGGCGCCGTCATGCTAGGCACAACGCAAAGAAACTTCAGGATATCGACGATCCACCGTGCGGCACAGAGTATTGCCCAAACAGGCTTAAAAGATAGGCCCCATGGCTGCGTCCGGAAAATCTGTAGACGTATTTGACGTCGCCAATAGATGCGGTTGATATAACGCTACGAGTAACCAGTTTAGATTAAACTATAGGATTGTAATGCTCTCCAGAAATAACGAAGATATTGCAAAGTTATCAGCTTAGTGCAGAGCCATGCGTAAGTGTATGCTCCCAACACAAGAGAATTGGAAGCGATGGTGCATAGCAAGCGGAATGTGTGCAAGAAGATCAGTCCATGCCGACAAGGTCAATGGTTTAAACACACAAAGAATCAACAATACTGTAAGCAAACGAAACCACTTTGTTATGTACTAGTTTCTCGCAAAGGCACTTTTCACAACTGCGCTCTCATGGTTGCCACACTAGGATGAGCTCCCTTGACCCCTGACATATTGGGCTTGCATTCGTCCTCCTTGAACTAGTTCACCATATGCACGCCTTAGTTACCCCAAAGTGCAATGTTTTGCCAAGCAGCCTGAACTTCGTCCCAACAGGTGCCCCTGTCGCTCACTTGGACCTCTGACTCGACTTTGGATACATGAACTTACCACCGGTGAGACCAATAACCTTCTTATTCGTGTGCTTGGGTTTTGGAATACCTCAATTGCGAAGAAACCAATGGTCTTGATCTCAATCCAGTGTAGAAACACTACCCTCATGGGGCAGCATTTGTATCAGCAAAAGAGCCAGAGCCACGTTGATTTCACCGTCAAGATACCTTTGTGGACCGAGAATTGGCCGGCTGAAGCTAAGAAGTGGTAAGTTGAGCATTGTGTGTTACTGTGACATGGGGAAAGTTCGATGGTTGGCAGGATGAGAGAGCAATGACAACGGCACCACCTTGCATTTCAGCCACGCCGGCCACAGATACGGTGACTATGTGCGAAGTTGCGCCGAATTTGAATCACATACACCTCAGATAACAAGTGAAGAAAATATGTGAGATTCATAATGTGGACAGTTAGAAACAACAAAGCCTGTGTATTGAATCGCTATGACCTCGCCATTTTTATGATGTAAATACATCTTCCTTTGTTTTGAACGTATATAATAAAACACTTACTGAATGCTAGAGATCGACATAGCTTAAGCCGGGTGCTGCTCGAGGCCACCATCGGCATGGGGTAGCGCTGCTGACGCTCTGCTCGGCCGATGGCCAAAGAAATACAAACCATGTTCACGTTCTGGTTGACAGCTTTAATATATACAACTCCCAGCCCGTTCCTTTGGTATCAAATTCACCCACAAAGACGACCAGGTGCTGGAATGAGGGTAATAAGCCTCGTCAGGGCGCAACGCACAAGAACGTGGCAGAGTTTATTCATGCAAGTTTCAGCCATATATCTGTCCATTAATCAATTCAAAATTTGGAGCCACATACTTCAAGATCGAAAACACCTATTAAGGCTGATTAATGAAGATATGTGCTCTTTGTTCACACTTCAATATTCTACCAGCCGAACTTGGGAGTGCTCTAGCAGTTCCCCAGCAATCATCAGCCTGTATAAGCAGTAGGGACGCATCGAGGTTTCCTTTTCGTTGTACTCGCGCATAATTCAAAGTCACAATTCTTTTGCATTGAGTTTTACTACTTGCTCGCTTAGTTCTCAGTACACGACGAAGGCCATCCTGTCTCGTCGACGGCACCCTGTGCGAAGCAGTAGTGGTAAGTGTCTTTTGCTGCGTCGTAAGCAAAGCCGATAGATCCTTTGCCTAATACACCGCCCTATTGGAAGAGAAAATAATTGCAGTAAGCATACTGAGCTACCAACGCTGGACTGAACACGTGGAAAGGTTTTGGAGCAGCTGAGCATCTACGTACCGAGAATAGAGGGATACCGCGGAGCGTCACACACTTTCCGGATGCGACGTTGGAGGCAGAGTCGTCTTCTTTGTTCCCCTTGGGGCCCTTGATGGCGTCCTGGATTTCGGTCTTCGAGATGGTGGCCCTGCCGGTGCCGCCATCGCCGGTCTTGCAGGTCAGGCTTGTGGGAAAGCCCTCGAACGTCTGGGCGGAGGCGAAAGCGCCGAAAGCAAGGAAAAGAACGGTGCGGGTAAGCATGTTGACTGAGTTCGGAGTTGGCGGTTGAAGAGAATGTGTGCGGAAGTTGTTTTGGGTATCACAAGACTGGACGCTAGATGTACGGATGTAGGGACTGTGCAAATGATTGCTTTCGAATGAAGGAAACCGAGGAAACCAAATAGGAAGACCTGTGGTGCGTGGCGAGAGAAATCTTGAGACTGAGGCGGAGACGATGTGATTTATACTTTGGAGGACTGAGTTCCTAGCTCGCCTCATTAGTGAGGTCGTGGTGTTCTGCGGCCTATCCGAGGGTCTGCGACAGCCCCTTGCAAGGCATGCCGGGCCTTGACGATATTCAAAGCCCGCTTGCAAATTAAGATCGGTTGTTGACACATGGATTTGCACAGCCGCGCGCAAGTAATGACGGCGCCAAACTATGGTCACTGCCGCACGTCACGTCGAAGGTTATGGGATTAGTTGCGCGAAGATCTAGGCTAGTTGGGGACAAAACGTGCCCAGCTCATCAAAAAAGCGGAGCTGGCCTCTGTCAGATGGTGTATTTTTGTGGTAAGCTATTGTCTTTGAGTTCATAGGCGGTGTCACGTATTAATGACAATGGCTTGACGGACTCGGCTTGGTTGCCGAAACAGCCGTATATGAAACGTCGCTTCCAAGCGACAATTCGAGTAATTAGTTCCGCCGATTTTTGCCTCGGTTGATGGGCCGGGGCAATCGCTCTTCAACTTCACCATGGTTTCTAAGTCGCAAGGGATGGATGTCTTCACCATCCGTCTCTTTCACTGCGCTTTTTTTTCTATTGAGCTTCGCTTCTATTTACTTTATAATGAATTTGCAATGAAAGTAAGGTGATGCACACTGCAGTTGCCGATACAATGCGACACGTTGGATTCGAAGAGATTGCTTGTTTTTGCAGCAACGCAGGGACTCACTAAGCCAAGGGTCAGCAGGACGTTGGTGGCCTATCGCAGTTAGGGATAAGCAAGATGTATGCTGTCAGGATCTTTTGAGTAATGAGTAATCATATCAAGAACGACGAATCGCATGCCACAAACCCCAAGTATCGCCTTCATGCTTCCCCAAGAAAAGAATATACCAGTTACAATCAAGCGAACCAAGTGAAGTGCCTCAACCGCGCTCTACTGGCTCAAAATGGGCGTTAGATAAAATTCACCAGCTTATGTTCCAATCGTAAACAGTCTATTCACCAGATCATTAAGTTTTCAAAGTCCTGACGCTCGGCTAAGGGGCGCAACATGGTGTCCCCACATATACGTAACGTATCCGAAGATGCTCTTCATTGAGAACAATCGGTCGCAGAACAAAAGAATGCGCCCTTTGTGCTTTCTTCGTTTGCTCGTGTTTATGATTTTATTGATCAATAACGGCTCTACAGACAACAGGCTCCCCATATGCAGTTTTGGTCGGGAAAGCGTCATCTAAATCAGTCTTGGTATCGTTATCATCATCAGTCATGAAGGTGGCCATTTCGGGAAGCCCGTTCTATTGATTGGGTAAGGACAGAATCCTCAGCTGGTACTCAATGAAGCCGCCCGAGGAAATTCAGTAACTCAAGTGGCTACATGCTCGTAGATTGGTGAGCATGCACGTGGATTGCCTCCACTGAAGCCCACGAACAAGACGGAACTCGGTTCCGTTGCAGTGGGCACGACTGTTTCTTCTCTTACATAGCCCATAACCTGGCTAGGCAATCATCCTTCCGCAGCCCGCAGAGACGGGAGTAAATGACCGCGGCACTTCTTACGCCGACTTGCCGATTCGAATCAAAGGCGAAATGTTGGTCAGGTAAACATCAAGAAATTTCGTTTAGAGTTTAGACTCTCATTGCAGACGACACTTTGAACTCAAGACTCGTAGAATAAACCCCGAATGTTGACGCAGGCAGTGTAATGCATGACAGACTGGATTTACCGAGCTTGTATTCATGGTAGATTTATACAAGGTTTGCCATTTGGCGTCGAAGAGAGGAAATCATCCAGACTGGTGCTCTGCACAGCGAGTAACCTTCGGTGGAAAAATCGTTGCTATAGACCAACATTTTGATTTGAAAAGGGGGAAAAGCAGGATGTGGCAGCATTTGAAGACGAAATTGTGGACAAAGGAGCATAACTTGCCACCATTGAGGCCAGAAGCCGCTGTCCTATAACTCAAACCTGGACACCAACAATCCTTCTCGCTTGAATAACACCACGCTCCTGCTGCCGAAGACAAGTCCAGACTTGGCTCGGACTCAGCTCATCTTTAGGTATCCCGTGTCATAGCTGGATCCAAATATAGGGCTCACAATGTTCTTTTTTTGGATGGTACAAAATATTTCAGCTTTATCATTAAGAGTGATATGCAACGTCCTTGCTCTATGAGGATGCCTCAACTGCGGAAGATATTGCGCAACCGGCTGCCTCAGTACGCGTGTGCGAGGATCGAGGCTACAACCCGGATCACCCAGAACAATAACAAAGCTCCGTGTTGAAGACGCTGAAAAGGAATACATGTAATTGAGCTAAATGACCCGAAGTCTGTCTCGGTACAATCGAGTAGGGGACCTGCTGGCGGCTCGGATTACCCCATATTGCAAGGAAACTACAGCTTAACGTGAAGTTGCTCGAAGTCTCTGAAGAATCCAGACGCCAGTTTAAGCATTTTTTCAACAGAGTTCGACTTGCCCTGTTCCCCAAGTCTTTAAATCCAGCTGAAAGCTGACCAGTGTTTGCTTCGGCACACCTGATTCAGGTAATTGGGCGCTCGATGGAATAACGTCAGTGG
The DNA here is from genome assembly GCA_020466075.1 of Colletotrichum coccodes. Classification (NCBI taxonomy): domain Eukaryota; kingdom Fungi; phylum Ascomycota; class Sordariomycetes; order Glomerellales; family Glomerellaceae; genus Colletotrichum; species Colletotrichum coccodes. The sequence continues at coordinate 76,703 of JAIMZG010001156.1, forward strand.
GACTGGAAGAACAACCTTCGATTCTTTACTGAAATTGCGGCGTGCATACGCCATACTCTGGAAATCTTGAAACAGTTAGAGAGTGTGGACTGGTGAGCTGGCGTCTCTAAGCAATCCCTGACACAGCCGCCGTAGAACTGTTATGTGCGTCACCGTTCAAGCTACATGGTTACGAGAGATTCACATTAATTCGAGAATTTACAAGGCTGGCGAAGATAAAGTTTTCGTCACTGCCTGTAGGGCAGTTCCAACCTGGCGTTGACTGCGTTCTACTGAAGACTGATTTGCTCGATCTGTTTGTGTTTCCAGCCCATCGCTTCCCCATCCATAACACCGTGCACATAGCTCTCGCCATGGAAAGCAAAGCATCTTTCACCGTGTGATCTCACCACAAACGGAACCTCTCCGCCGCAAAAGACATAAACATCATCGCCCTCTTGACACAACTGCTCAGTAAAACCAAGATAACCATTTTCCGTGATGTAGAAAACCTTACCATCCACGATGGAGCCTAGCAACGAGGAGACCCTGGCCCATGCGGCCTCGGACACCTTGGCACCAGCGCCCTGTCCCACGGTGACTAGAACCTCGACGTGTCCGAAGTTCTTAATCCTATACTCGTCGTTGATCCTGGAAGAGAGTGGAGAGCGGTCTGCTGTCAAAGTCCGGAAGAGGGCAATCCAACTCTCTTCCTTGGTTGGCCCGTAAGTTTCAGGGAGCTCTAGACGCTTCGCCAGATCGCGCAGTCTGATCTCGTTGATATAGAGTCCGCCTGTGACAGAATCCTTTAGAAGGGACCTGATGTCATAAATGCACTGCACCTTGTCGATGTGAATCCCAAAAACTTGAATGACATCGCCTTCGGCCGGAACGATGATGCGGTAGAACTCGCGGCCAGAGGCGCAGAACCTCTTTGTCAACGAGAATCGATAATAACGATTCATCACGCCTCCCGGGTCCGGCAGATCCCAGTCTGGCACCCAAGATGGGAGTTTCAGCGACGGGTTTTTCCCCCGTTGCCGGACCCGCTCCAGGATTCGAAGGTCCTTGCGCATCTGTAGGAGGTGCTTCGTGCTGTCGGTGAACACCTTCTCGATCGTGTCGCGATAGTTAACGATAATGCCCGCGGCGAATTTGTCACTAGCGAGCCCACGTAGAGCATAGATCTTGTCCCGCAAGTCCGAAGCCCTCTTGGCCGCTTCGTCCATCATGATGAGGCGCATATCGAGGTCCTCGGCCCGCACCGCAGAATCCCGTTGCATGTGGAATTTGTCCCTCCAAATACCAATGCTTGTGACTTTGTTGACTTGGTCCGAGAAAGGGATAAATCCAGAGCCTGACACTCGTTGAAGACCTTTGTTGACGTCTTCCCAGTCCATAGTCAGGGGCCCGCAATGGACGGTGGCTCCGCGAGAAACGACCACCTCCTGAATCACCCACACTCTTGAAAACCATTGTCGCTGAATGAAGGTTTCTACTGCGGCTCTCCTACTTGTTCTTGAGGTGGCCAGGTCTGCAGATGTCCTCCTGCCGTCTTCTGTGCCGTCATTGGCCGCAAAGAGTTTAAGGGTTTCGAAGGCCAAAGACGTGTGTTCATCAGCTTCGCCTAGCCACACAATGACCCTTTCTGCTTGCGCATAGATATCTCTCATACGTGAAACTTGTTCCGACTTCTCGGAGGTATCTTGTTGGTTGATGCAACTTCAAGTCCAAGAGAAGAAGAAGTGTTAGCCGAAAATCTCGATGGAACATAAATTGCATCGACGCTCACAGTGAATCAATCCACAAGTATTTGGACTCTTTGCCGTCGGAGTTCTCGCTTTCTTGAAGGAGACGTGTTAGACCTTCATGTAGCACTTGTGCAATAAAAGTTTCTTTGCCGTTTAGCATGATCGGGTGCGATTTCGACTTTTGTCCCCATGCGTACGACAGAGCCTGATATGGCGGAGCTGCAGAAATCGGATGACTTGTCAGAGTGCCATGAATTTCATGGGATGTAGTTCTGTTTGGGGATGCGTGAAGATGCAGTTTCAGTAGCCGGACTCCTGGACCTTGAGGGGTCAGAAGCCGTACTGTTTCGTAGATCTCCATGCCGATTCAAGAATGTGAACTCTTGAATACAGCCTTGTTGCGGTATTCTGTGCTTGTGTCGACCCGGAAGTAAAAGTTTTCAGGCAATCTGCCGAAAATACAAAGAACAGTTGAACCGAAGGCAAGCCTTTTGTAATGATCATTCTTTCTTACGTCCAGCTTTCCGAGTGAGAACAGAAGCGGGAGTCTGGCCACTTAATGTAATCATCCCCAAGCACTCTCGCATTTCAGGGACCCGGGCGGCGCTAACTAAGCGACGCGCAAATATGCAGCTAGCAGGCCATCAGGCAGTGGTAATTGAAAATGTAGAAACGCGCTCTTGGCGATGTGTTGACTGTGCCGCAAATCTGCCAAGCATTGGACGCGCCCGGGGATGGTTGGACCGAAATACCAGCCCGAAATAGCCTTTCAGGCAACCCATACACTCACTCACTCGGCAGCAAATGAGGCAAATCCACCAATGTCAGCTAACTATGAAGCTGCAGGTGAAATATGACCCTCTCCCGTTGATTACTGTTGTTGGGCGGGTCTTTGATGAGGCTGCAGTCATGAGACCTGCATTTTAACCGCCTCGACTTTTGATTGCACTCATCCTGTCGAAGAAGTCGAAATAGCCATAGCCTTGTGATTCTGGTTCGCCGGTACGCGCTGAGTGATGATTTTAGTTCCAGAGAGGATGGCAGCAAGTTCTCTTAACCGACATGTCTATGGCTAAGCTAAAGGCACTGCCAACGGAACTGGCTGAAATATCGCTGATGATGGGCAAACGAACATAATATTTAGAGGTTGAGAATCAGGGGTTACCTGCCTCCTCATAGCCCACTGGCTTCCCATCCCCGTACCACAGCCTGCCCTTTCTCAATTCTATGCCGCGCCCGGCGCCAACAGTCCATCTCAGCCCGGGAGAAAGTCCGCCTTGCTGCTCTTTAGGCCAGTACTCATCCTTTAACCATTGGTTAAGCGAGTCGATTTTCTGAATCCAAGCCTCCAGGCATTCTTTACCTTTCAGGTCCGACTTGTTGGCGAACCGTGCAAAGGTGATGTGGCTCGACGTGTTGTAGTACTTTGACGCGACCTCCACGCCGTTCATGGCGCAAATGTTGGCCAGATCTCGTCGGAGATGAAGGTACGTGTACTGGTTGTCTTCAACCGGGAGAAACGTCAAAGCAACAGCAGTGTCGTCCAGGCTCAGCATCGGTCTGTCGAGGCCGGCAGGGTGCTCAGCAGCGAATGCGGCCAGCTTAGCGGCGTGAGGCTTAGCCTTCTCCGCATTGGCCTCGAGCTCCTCGGGAGATTTTGAGTGGACCAGTTCGATAACAGTCATGTGAAGCCACTCGGGCGGCGAAGCCCAGATGTCTGGTTCAGACGTCAGGGACGCCATGAAAGTGAGGCTGCGGAGGGTGCGGGGTGCGGGGGCGAAACCTACTCGGAGCAAGGGCTCTCAGTTCATCCTGAATTCGAGAAATCAGATCAATGACGTTTTGAGACGGCCAGGCGAATAGGCAGAGGTTGTTGCGTGGATCGAGGTAATCGGGATCATTGAGGCGGGCTGTGAGTATCTCGTCGATCGGTACCCCGTCGTAGTCTGACCTGAGAAGAATTTCCTTGTACTTGTCATTCCTCTCCTGCCGATGCTCAGCGGCAATTTTTGCTATTTCAGCGGCGTCGCCATGCGCCTTTTGGATGAAGTTATCAATGGCCTTGCTGAGATCCATGGCGAATGGCGATTGCGTTTTCGGCGACGCACGCAGTCCAAAGAGTAGCCCAACTCGCGCCGACGATGTCCTCGGCGGGCGGGGAGCCAGGATTTATGGCCGAGAGCCAAGCTGACTAACGAGCTGTTGTTCCTGGAATTCCCGCACTATCGCCGTATCATACGACGGGACTTCTCAGGTTGCTTGCTTTAGCGGCGTGCAACGAGCCCCAGTCGGCGCCCAGGCAGCTGCAGGACTATGCCTGCCAGCAGGATTGCTTGGTACGTGGCGAGCCCAAGGGATGGCTCTTTGTCCACTGGCTACCTGGTAGAATGGGGAGTGGCGGCATCTCGTTGGAGCGGCTTGAAATTAGATCCAAGTGGGTACTCTAGCGGCGACCTTATCGCTGATTGTGCTCCGTATGGGTGCTGAAGGATGCCGAACGGTGCTAGAGGCCGCTGGAGCTACATGGGGCCCAGGAGCTGACAGGCATTGACCGACGCTGGCAGCGGCTGGCAGCCAACAATTGCCAAAGTACGATGTGCAATGATGTGGTGATGGATCTTTCGATTCTCAGATCCGACCGAAAAAGACAAGCGAGTGTTTAGACAACAGCTGGCGTCTGAAACGTGATTCCTGTGACTTTCCAAAACAGTATGAAATCCCATGTCTGTCTTACTGGTGATAATAGTGATGTTGCTTCTGCCCCGTCTTTCTTTCGTTTATGGTCCCCTTAATGTAACAAGAGTAAAAATAAATAATAGAAGCCTTTTTTCCTGAATGGACAATTTTCATTGCAGTTCCCAGCTTCACCCCCTTGTTATGGTCACCGCACCCCATCTCAATGGCGGTTGATAGCAGACCTGACTTGAGACCCAATGCCGGCTTGGTTGCGTATGTTTGTGTATTCCCGGAAGTTGAGAGGAAAGGACGTTACCCCAACCGAGGAGAACAATTGCAAGAAGCGCGCGCTAGTTGCTGCGGGCACATTGGCTTGAGCCATATCAGGCAACCAATGACGACGGACTCAACTGCATGTTGTCGCTGTGCAGGACCAGGCCACATATGCGACACGCAATTGGCCTTTTGCAATTTGTCCCTTTATGGCGGTCTCTTCAATGCACATTACCAATCAGACCTCTCGGCGGTTTGCACGAGGTTGCGGTTGATCAATGCAAGCCTTCGAGATGCTAAAAGTCTCAACCTTCGAAACGTCAATATTCTGAAACTATTTAATGAAGCACCTCTGGGCTCTCTTGGCGGTTGCAATCTGTTCGCCTTTGAGTTTAGCAACGCCCACTCTCTCGTACATTTCCCGATCTCCATCGTTAGCAAGGAAACACACAATGAGAACATAACACAGCCGACACGCCTCATCCTGAGACTCTTTGTTTCTCCCCACAATAACGCACCGGAAAGGGGCCCCAAATGCCCGACTAGGCTCGTCCAGAACCAGCTCTGCGCTGCCAGCATCCATCAGCTCCCATACGGGGACTTCCATCTCAGAGAGCATGTCCAGTTCATCTGTCTCGGTGCTTTCTTGGGTTCGCCAAGCTGCGAATGGTGGTACTAAATCGGCAGCCCACAGTATCTTGCCAAAGGGTACGTCCAGGTACCGAATCCCGCCGTCATATGCCATCCAAGACCAGGACGGCACATGGCCCCCGCGAAAAGAGTCGATCCGCTTCAAGGGCTTGCTTGATCTTTGCCAAAGGAGACACCGGTGCAGGTAGCAATCAAAAATGCCATAGCCGCCGAGGGTTTTGAAGGTACGGATCAGTCGGGTCTCCAGTCCTCGGATGGCAACAGGTCTGTCACCTTTGGAAGTCAGGGCAAGGTTCGAATACTTCTCGTACAGGTCCTGGAAGAGTTGGATCTTCATGCCTCTGACAAAGGTATCTATAGACTTCGGGAAATTTGCATCGCCTAAAAACGAGGCTTTTCGACTGAGGAAACGTCAGTCATCGTCTATACTTCCAGCACAGTGGACAACTGATGATGACGATATTTCGACTTACTTCCGCATTTGAGTCAGAGTTTCGCATCTTACTCCTTTCCCGCATTCCCAGTACGACTGCTTCTCGGTGAAGTAGATAGTCCGACGGGATAAGACACGTTCCTGCAGAACCCAAGCTCGCTTGTTCAACTCTCCCTGATCTACATCACGGCCAAAGTCATCGATCGTATCGCATACGTAGTATGGGGTACCTCGGTTCGACTTCATCACGACACACTGTCGCCAAGGACGAGCCTTCAAAAAGCCATCATCGGTACCGCTGGCGCAACTGGCGGCAAGCGTGACATAGGCTGAACTGTAGACACGCTCCATGAGCCGTGACTCCATTTTCCAATCATGAGGGTCGTCCTGAATGATGCAGAGAGAGTCGATCCAGAGGTAATCAACACGGAGAGCTCTGGTGATGTGGATTGCGTCCCGGAATGTCCTCGGAAGCTCAGCTATATCGATCCCCCGCATCATCCTTTCAATGTTCGAGGAATATGTGCAGAATTTTCGATGCTGGTCCGGGGAGCCCCACCTATGTGAGAGAGCTAGATACCTCCCCGGACTCGTCTGGCCTCTAGCCGCGCAGACTAGCCGGCAGGTATTGCAGCCCTCCCTCCCGACCTCGATGACCCGTGTTGGAAGAAAGACATCGCCCGCCGGAAAGCAAGAGTGGGACCGGTCACATGTTTGGATCCATTCAGACAGAACTTGGATATGTCTCGAACTGCCGGCGCTCGACAGTATTGGCAAACCGAGTTGCGTTTTGGGGAGTCCTTGTTCTGCAAATTTTGTCAATATTCTCAATCGATGCTTAAAACGGCCGACAACCGTAACTACATTTACACACCTGGAAGGGTGTATATAGATACAACTGGCCGCCCCGGTCTCGCATTCGAAAAGAGATAAGTGCTGGACCTTGAGAACTCAAGTACATCGTGGACTCTGGTGGCGAATCTCTCCGTAGCTATGTAGAGAAGACGACAGAGAATGCAACTGCTAGATTTCAACGCTAATCTCTCAGCCGTGTCCGTAAACGAGCAACTCAGAGAGTAGAGCGGAAGATCGCTGCATCGTGGACAGGAATTTACGTTTTCGTCAATCCGAGGGATACTGCCAGGGATTATGTTGCCTCTGAAGACCTTGAGTGCCATCTCTTGATCAGGACTGTATTCCCATTCATCGTTCAGCTTAAATACTTATTAATAAGCTTGTGATCACCAAAACGACGGGAGTACAGACGAAAGACTACGCACCGGCTGGGATTTGTTAGAAAAGCACCCAGTTCTCATCGCCTCGGTGACGGGCTAGCTACTTTGAACGACATACCGTCTGCCAGATAATGTTAGCAGAGCGTAGGTTAGCCCGCAGGGATTCGACATACAAACTATCCCGAGCAACATGTCAGTGACTCCACAAAAACTCATGTCAAAAAAGCGGTAGAGCTGTATCTTACCATCTTGAATAATTCATAATATCATTAGCCATAGCCCTGTCGTCCTAGATGACTGGAATAGAACGTACATACTATAAAAGTCAGCACTCAATATCTTGTGACCCGAAGACTACTGTAATCCTACATCCTTACTTGTATGGCCACTGTCATTTGCAGCCCCTATGTCCGATGCCTCTTGTATGTGGGCATTGGTGTTTGGGGGGGAACTATAACCTAGGAAAGTCATTCTTCACCTCATTCGTAGGCGCCACTATTTGCCATTGATACCTGTTGAAGATGCCGCCAGAGTATTGCCATATTGTCTTGGCCCTCCGGGCGACGGTGCTTTCCAATTCATCCACTGTATGCTCGGATTTGGATTCGATGCGTCTCGCAGGATTCCCTTCAAAACCGATGCCATTTCAGTGGCAGGGGCACGGCATTGCGATGAGGCCAGCCCTTGAGATTCCACGCTGTTCGTGAAAGAGCCGACTCGAATCATTGGGGTGTTTACCAGCTCTCCGGGTTCGTGTAGAGTCATGGTTTGGGTGCGCGCACTTCCAATGGATGAATCCTGGAGCGTACCTACCTCAACAACAAGCAGCCTAGTGCAAACGAGATCAAGAAGTCTTCGGACGGCCGTGTCTTCGGGGCATCGCCGATCTTGTCGGATCCACTCAATCCACTTCTGTATGTTAGGTTTGACTCGAGCTGTCCCAGCTTCCACTACCTCGAAGAACTTGCGAGACCCATCCGTTCCAGTGATATCGTCCCCAAAGCGAATCAGTTGGGTTTTCCCGTACAGAATCCAGATGAGAAACTCCAAATAGAGACAGCCAATGGACCAAATGTCGTAGCGGCGGGACCGCGGTTCGTTCTTGGATATAATTGCTTCAGGCGGCTCATACATGACCGTTCCATTCATCGTGCTTGTGGCCCCATTCCGCATCTCCGTGGCCTGAGTGTGAACTTTGGCGAGGCCAACATCCGCAATGACGAGCCATGGCCGGTCATGAGGGTCAGCACGACCTTTTTTCTCAAAGCAGAGAATGTTTTCTGGTTTCAGATCGCCATGTCGGCATCCAGTCTTAGATGAGTGCAGTGCCTTTATAGCCCTGGCTAGGCCGTAGAATTGCTCGAAAGCCCAGGCAAGATACTTCTCATCGAGCTTCTGAGGAGGGCTTTTTTGCCAAAAGTCTCGCAGGTTTCCACCTCCGGCCCAAGGAAACATGAGGAAATGCTGGTTTCCTTTGATGTAATAGGCAATGGCTCGAATTAGATGCGGGTGGTTCAAGTTTCTGATCATCTCCAAAGCCTCGGCCTCAGCCTCAGCCGCGGCTTCAAATACAGTCTCGCTCATGTTCAGGGATTTCAGCGACTTGATCGCTACGATGGGATTTTTATCCCCGTCAACAGAGATGCGCTGAGGTTCGTGTCAATAAATGATTCGCTTTCCTTTATCAAGGCAGAATCCCATATTGAAAAGGTGAATTGAAACATACTGTCCTCGAGCTTGTCTCAAGATGAGCTTTGTGAATACACCACTGCTCAACCGTGCTGAAATGACTTTCTTTCTGTTCGCTGCGTCTTTTTAGAAACGGCATCGGGCAATCTATATGGAAGGTATATTTGAATTGCTTTTCGATAAAGACCGGAGCTAGAAAACGCCACTGATGGTTGCAAAATGTATCGATCTTCTGGTCTGACCATTTCCGATGGGAAAATAGTTTGCCGATGATCTCCGAGTTAGGACGCCCATCTCCGAAGGTTTTGTACGTGGGATCCACGGAATCTTCGCAGATATTAATAGGCAGCACGGTGTCGGCGACTCGACGTTTGTAGAAAAGTTCGATCAACGGGACTTGGTCACCCAAGATGAGTATGGCGAACACCCTCTTCGCTCCATGGCGCCCATGGACGAAGGCAGCCAGCTTCGACAGATCCGTTTCAAGTTCATTCTTGTGTCGCTTGAGCATTTCTGTGATGTTTTTCTCGTTCATCAAGTGGTTGAGGTCCGAGTAAGGGAGAAAGCGATCGTTGCTTCGACCTCTAGGGGGTACCATCGCGCCCCGTAGGCTATTATACAGATTACCCATGTTATCGTAGTAGAGCGAGTTCTTAGATGGGATTTCGTTGCTCTCGTTGGTGCTTCTTCTGCTGCTGGCAAACGACTCCTTCGTGAGGGAGAAAGATAGGATACTTGAAGTGCTTCTGATATATCCTTCTTTGATGGATGATTGCCGTATCTTTGAACCACGACGAGAGAACGATGTGCGGTCGTTGAATTCGTCAAGATTTTCTTTCTCCTCGTCGTTAGAACCTGCAGTTGGCTGATCAAAGGCCTTTTGAGTTCTCTAAAAAATAAGGAGATGGAGTCAGTGGCAGCTGCAAAAGTGAACCAGACTGTTCCCATCACAGCCTTCAAGCCCGAGTCTCACCAGTAAGCTAAACCAATCAAAGCAACAATCAAGTGGCAAACATCTCATGGCATATTTTTGCGTCTCATCTCATGGCGACCGGAAGAAATCATTTGTAGTGTGGGGTGATAGAATGTTGTGCCTGGATTCAGTGGCGCCCTTATGTATGAACAGGCTGCCAGCTCTTAAAGGCTTCACGGGCGCTGGCTGTTTCAACCCCACCTGTTCGGCACCACCCCTCCATGGATGGTTTAGTAGTTTTTGGTTGCCTTGCCTTGGCACCATACTCTTGGTTGCTTGCATGCGACGACATGCTAGGTTGACAAATAGCTGAAGGGGCTGGCTCTTCAGAGCTGCAAAGGCAAGATCGACGACGAGATTGGATACAGAGGGTGCCGGTTGCTGCAAGAGATAGCTCCGTAAACCATACGAGCTTCAAATTACATGTTGTAGCCGAAGTTCAGCCTCACGTGTACCTCATGCAGTCATACACGATATGCAAAAGCCGGCGTGAGCATGTTGGTACGAGGATCGCGCCTGAGAGCGTTTTTGGGCTGTGTATGGTCCTCGGAAGACCAATAGAGTATAAAAATCGCTCTGCAGCTTATCGAAATCCGGCCTGGCTTAAGCTTGGTTGGCTTGGTCAATTCAATACATACTAACCCCCCTGCAGCTTATCACGCATGGCACAGCAAGAGTAGCGTCAGGCTACCCTCTTCCAGTCTGCTCCGCCTGGTTCGCCTGGTCCGCCTGTCCGGAAAGCGAGTAGTTGAGCCTCATTTACAGTATAACGTGGTCGGAAGCTCTCGCTGAATGGTTGGGTTCTCCGGTGATGGCGCTGGTTGTGGTGCGATGGATGCATGGACGGTCAATGTGCGGCATGTGAATGGGCGAGGGATAAGCACTGCTCATTGGTTGATGATCAGTTACTGTTGCAACCCTCATGTGCTCTCGATTTGGATATGAATTCAAACTGTTCCGAAGCCTTGTCGGGAAACTTATGGAGAATGAGCCACGTTGACATTGACAAGGGTACCAACACGTTAATCCAGATTTCTGGGAGCTCTTGACTAACGTCAGGAAAGCGGGTATCCGCAGGAAAATAGCTATGCCCTGGGGAAGATCAAGGGGGATGTGCATAGCATGATCCACGTCATTTAGAAAACAGGCTGAGAACAGCAAACACAATCTGCCAGATATGTGATGTGATGACGCGAGCCTGCAAAAGGCAGCCAACCTGCAGCCAAGAGAGCGGGGTCACCTCGTTATCTATGCATGGGGATCACGAGACCTGGAGCGAGAAGCAGGCTGTACCGATCACAGCGTTGTACGTTTGCATGTTGAACATACCTGCACATCTGTGGTCCTTATTGGTGCTTAATGGATCATTTCACAGTGTGGCCTCTCTCCGAGGCCCTGCTTCGCGACGGGCTTCCCTTGACCAGATTGGGATGACGAATCCGAGTTCATCAACCTTATTAGGATAGGTACATCTTCATGCAAACTTGACGAGCCATCTGTCATGCACACCACACATGTTATCAATGGGTGTGTCGAGGCCAGCCTCATCTTACCAACTAATGCATGTGGCTGTTGGATGTAGTGGCATAGGCACAGCCAAAGCAGCCATCCCAACTTCACGCTGGAGGCCAATTTGGTTGCCTTATTTGTCTGCCTTTCATCAAAGCCAGCTGTTCTGCCTGGAGTGGCCACCATCGGTTGCTCAGGATTCGATCATGGTTAGAGCCTTATCATGTAGTCAATCGCCGTTACCTCCGGCCTTTGTCGCTTTGTTTTCCACGATCTGTGCCAACTCCATCTCACAAAAGCCCAATGTGCAAGCCCCCAATGTCTTCAAAATCGTTATACTCGCAGCTTCATAAATCCCTCCGGTATTGCTCGATTGTTGGGCAGAAATTCCTACCACAAGACGTTCTCCATGAGCTTATCACGGAGGAGAATATCAAGAAGGAGCTGCGCAAAGGCCTGAGGAGCCGACTGACGTCAAGCAAGCTACCCAGAAAAATCGCGAGTAACTCGAGAAGATTGTTCGCTGTTCTCGTGTTGATTGGCGAGCAAGGCGCTATTAAACAGCTCCTCAAACATGGTATGACGGACGATGACCTTCCGTTCACCTCCGCAGCAAGCTTTGGAAACGAAAGCGTTTTGAAATCGACCAAAGGAAATACGGTAAACTCGTTTTTGGAATGGAAGAATGAAGCCAAAGTTGCCGCATTTCTCACACATCAATGGCTTGTCCTCGCGCCAGTTTTGGACGTTACTGGCGCTTCCGCCGTAGTAAAACCAGAATGCCCCTTGCCTTTTCTGGAGGGGGACGAAGTGCGGGGAGATCACAACAGTACGGTGTACAGAAGTGTACTACCTGCATCGCATCAAAAGGGCATAAGAGTACGTTTCTCAAGACATCAACCGGAGTTGAAGTGTTGTGACTAAATACTTGCATTAGCATGGACAAAAGTCCGACCGGACGGTTGCCGTAAAGCAGTTCAAGAATGCCGACCATTTCAGCAAGGAACGAAAGATCTTAGAGGCCATCCGAAGCATTGATGACACACATGTTATTCAGCATCTCCTTTGCTGCGAGCGAGTTCCCTTATATTTCATTGTCTTTCCATGGGCCGATGGCGGGAATCTTGGAGATTTCTGGGAATGCCACACGTCAAGCCCCAAGTTGATATTTTGGTCCTTCCAGCAGATGCTTGGGATCACCAACGCTCTCAGTGAGCTCCACAACATCAACTGTCGACACGGCGACCTCAAACCAGCAAACATTCTCCATTTTAAGCAGGGAAAGAGCGAATCTTTGGTTATTGCGGATGTTGGTGTGTCAAAAATTCACGGACAAGTCACCGACCTTAGACACGGTCCAACGCTCACCAAAGCCACCACGGTATCCTACGAGCCACCCGAGGTTTATTTGGATTTGGAAAGCCACGAACCCAGACCAAGGTCACGTCAGTACGACATATGGTCTTTGGCCTGTATCTTCCTGGAGCATGTCGTCTGGATGCTCTACGGGGCCGATGCCGTCGCCGGGTTTGCGAATGCTAGGGACGAGCCCGGCTCCAAGTTCTTCAAGCTTCAGTACGGGAGTGACGGAACAACAGCTGTGATACATCCATCAGTCCAGAAGGCGGTTGAGGTCCTACGCCGGGATCCACGTTCCAGGGGAGATACGGCATTAACCGCCCTGATCAACATCATTACCAAGCATTTACTCCGGGTCAGTGCAGGCGATCGTGATAAGGCGAGCGAGCTGAGTCAAAAGCTCCGACAAATAGTGCAACGCGCAGCTCAAGACCATTCCTACTTGCTGCATAGCATCGATTACACCCCAGATATTCCATCCATCTTCAAAAGGCCAGCAAGAGGCAGTAATATGATGAATACCTCAATGTCTGTGTCATAGGCGACTTAATCGTGCGATTTTTGAGGCGTCCGTCACTGATTACATCCAACCTCCGATATTCACTTAAAGCTACAATGCGATACGAGGTCGATCAAGGCTCAACAAGCTGGACTTTCCCAATTAAATATGTCTTGGTAAATTTTAGAAGCTATTAGATTAATTAAGGCGTGCTCAGAGTGTGAGTCCACACACGATGCACCTAATTGGGCAGAGATTGAACTTGGGTAATGGTGAGTAACGTCATTGATCTACCCACCAGGCAAACAGCTTACATGAAAAATAGTCTCGTCTGTTTCTGTACTATATTCAGAGCGTAATTGAAAGTCTGTTGCGCACAGTGTGTTGCGTTGGAAGTGCTGTCTTTCCATGTGGTACATGTCCTTCATGCACTATTGCATGGGTGGGCTTTCCATTTATATCTCGACAATGACGAAAACAGCTACCTGTATCACTTCTTACAAGAAGAAATGTTTGTTCTCAATACATATTCATCGATGATTTCGGTGCTACAGCCTCCAAAGGGTGGTTTGGTGCAACTCACTCACTTTAGAGATTTGATCTCGATACGTATAACCCAACACTTATACTCTGATTAGCGTCAGCCCTCCTTAGTTCTCTAGAATTAGCGAAATTGCGTGCATCCAGACAAGCAAAGACATGGGTATACATCCTGAATAATTATATGGGAAAGTGTTCAGGGGTAAGCAGCCACCGTCAGGAAACGGGAGCAGCGTTGTCGACCGAAATTGATCTTGACGACCTGTTGCTCCAGATGTGACCTTAATATTCGCATGTGAGAGGTCCAAGAGGTTCAGCCTTTTAAGCATGTCGTTTGGCATTCTTCTAACTTGCTGCGTGCGGCCTTCAACCCGTCAGAGTTGGCGCAGCCCATGGAAAGGACTGACATCGGGAGACTGACCTTTACTCTACAAGGATATGGTTGTGGTGGAAACTTTCATCGTTATAGGTAAACACAATACCCTCCGAGCGACAGTGAAGATCGTCTGCGGTTGGTTGGTGCCGACATTGGATTTTGACCACGGCAGAACGCACATGTGGAAAGGGGTTTCCCTCTGGGAGCTTCGCCAGCTGCGCCGTCCAGAGATCGTGTTCATCCTTCATGGATAGGTATCTTTCATCGTTTTCCGTATAAACCACATGCTCCGGGAAAGGTCGCTCGGCTGCTTCCCCAAACCAAGCGATTCGCAGCAGATGCCTATCCCTGAAAGTAAAGGAGAGGAATCCGGGAGCCATCATGAGGACTCGGCCGATTGGGTCCACAATCCTTGTCGGAACCAGTCGTGCGGTATTGGGAAACATCAAGAGTAATTTCTCCAAGTCTCGCTTCAAAATCGCCTCAGTTTGTAACTCTGGCGATCCACGAAAGCCTTTGAGTGGCGGCAGATGAATTTGCTTGAAAAGCTTCCAAGCCGCCGGCAGCTCGGTTTGTATGAGGGTGGGCGTAGCTACATTGAAGCTCATGTCTAAAAACAACGAGTCTGTCGCGAGATTGCAGTAAACCCTTCTCGTATCTGCCGGGTCGTCGGTTCTCGGGATTGCGGTAAGGTGCTGGGCGGCAATCTGGCGCGACTCTCTGCAGACCTGGAACGCAACGGGAACTGGAATGTGGATCTCCAGGATTTGACGTTCGGGACTAAACCGCGACCACGAGTCTTGCAGCAGATGCGTCTGATAAGTCGGCAAGGTGAAATGCCAAATCATCGCCCTGAGCTCAGCTGGCAGGGCACGGCTCCATCCCTGCGACCCAAGTTGGCAGGCGTGCTTCGGCTTTGAAGACGTCATCACGAGAGAATCAGCCAAGAACTCAACCACGGATCTAAACGTCTTGTTGAGTGATGTAAGGATGTTTGGCGGGTTGAGGAACCCTAGATGTGGTGGCGAAGAAAGGAGACCAAGTCCGCTCCGAGTTGGCGTAGTGCGGGGTGAACTAGGCAACCCTGTGTCAGCATGAGTGGATTGATTCCACGTTTTGTTCGAGGGGAAAAGTTCCCCGCGGCCCTACTAAGCCGGGCCCGTGGCCGGTTGGGAACTTTGCAGCCCGGCAGTCTGCACCGTTCTGGTAGTTGGCAACAGCTGGGACGGAGCACTTCGTATTCTAGGCATGCCGTCCGCACCACCAATTTCGGTGTACTTTGCCTCCCTCAACCCTCAAATCGTCCACCTTTTCTACGCCGACGACCCGTTTCGAGTTCGCAGCAAAGACCAGAAACCTACGAGAGACCTGCCAGGTCTCTCAGCCACGCGGCAGTTCTTGCCTTCTACCTTTCACCCAATAGCCAAGGGGGACTGCTGTATGTTCTTAAGCGCCCCAACAGCAGGTGATTCTGCGCAACGTAGATTCAGATATTTGTGTTTTTTTCTCTCAAACTTGTTTCTGGTTTCCTTCATCATCCGTACTCTTCTTATTTCCAATGCGTTAGAGGAAGCGGAATCGTCCAAGCAGTCAACTAGGCCCGGAATTGCCTCTGCATCTGCTCACACCCGTCTTGGGTCCGCTTGGGAGACCGCCTTCGTCTGATTACCTTGTTTCGCAGAGACTCTTGAACCTCTGCTCATACATACATCTTTCTCCACGATTACGGGCTTGGTCAGGATGTCAGCTTTATAGGAATGGCTGTGTTATAGGTCGCTGCTTATTTGGTCTGAGTGCCGCCACCACCGCCTCATCCCATGGTTTTCCGTTCCTCAGAAAGAGCCCCTCGGAATTCGTCTCAATTCCCAAAAACTCCACGGTAAGCTTTACGAAACTGATTACTTGGCTTTATATCATGCCTAAAGGCGCGCAATAAATACAGATCAGGAGGAAGTTCAAGAAGCAAGCCGACAGGATGCAAGGCTGAGCAAATGATTACCCGAAGTGCTACCCACCATCCTCAACGTTTCAAAGTCAAAGTCAAACCCCAAGAAACATCCCTCCTTGCGCTTCTTCGGTTGCCGCGAATAGGATTCTGTTCCAAGGTCAGTATGTTTTAAATAGGCTCTAAAAAGGGATCTAGACATACCACTTGGTCTGAACGTAGATGTCAGAAGAGCCGCTGCTCTGGTAACCCTCGGTGGCCACGATCTGGTAGTAATGCGAGCCAAGATTCATTCCGTATCTTGCCCAGGCGTTGAAGTGATTCTGCATGTTGATAGAACCTCCGACACGCTTAGAGGTACGCACAGACCAGTACTGCTGAAAGGTTCTTGTGCCGTCGATAGAGGGCTGGTTGTAGCGGGTGGAAACGTAGATGTTGTAAGTCCCGCCGTCGGTGGTGACGGTACCCTTGTACTGGCCTCCACTGCCGGGGTTGTATGTGCCGTAGGATTCAACCACATAGTACTCGACGAGGGGGTTGCGAGTCCAGCCATAGACGGCCAAGTACCCGTTGCCGCTAGGGTTGAAGGCGCCACCGTAGTTGATGGTTCTATCACAAGTAATTAGCGATTATTACGACAGCACATTGTCTACCAAGAATGTATTACCTGCCATTTCCAGGGTTCCAACCCTTGCCACCGACAAAGTTGCCGGTGTTGGTCCAGCTCACCTGGTACCGGCTGCCCTCACCCATGGTGTACGTAACCCGGCCGCCCCCATCAGACCACCAGGAGTAGAAGTAGCCATTGTGGTATCCCTCTGAATTGGCTGTGACCTGACGCTTCTCAAGGAGCTCGGTCGAATTACCGTCGTCTCGCTCGTCCAGGAAGTCGAAAGGGCGACCAAGCACGGTAGTGGCTGCTACCGTCGCAAGGAGGAAACACTTGAACGAGACCATGGTGGCGAGCAGGGGTTCTAACAGCGATCCAGTTTGTCAGAGATCTTGGTCCGATGCGGTGCTTCTGGTGTCCTTTGCTCCCAATTGCTGAACTTTATATATATTACTGCCATTGTTGTTGTTGTCCCAAAAGAAACCAAGTCCACGCCCTTTGCCACCTCTTCCTGCCTAAGGAGTCGGGATTTTACGAGGGTCTCGGAAATCATCTGGAGGTGCAGACAAATAATTTAGGCTATTTCCTAGCTGCCCTACAGGCTAATATTATCGCGGGGACGAAATCATCACGACTTACGTACATCCACGTCTTAGCAGCAACGGAGGACATATGATCTCTCGGCTAAAGTCCTAGTACGACATTGATCATGGTCTAGTCATATCTAGGCCGTCCTGTGCTTATTATTCAGGGGTCGGAGAAGCCTCTACCGCCGTCAGGTGTGATAACCGCAATGGTGTCAGCTTCAGGATGCTATTGAGCACGTGGGCAACGAGAATCACACCCAAGAGTTTTCAACTCCACTGAGACCCATGCTCGCTTTCTTAATAGCCGGAAACCAATAAGCAACCTGATAGGCTACAGAGTACTCGTTCGGGGTTTCATTTTCAATGCCGGCATACTGTCGGAGACGTGCCGGGGCCTTAAGCTAAATCTGAGCTACTTAATAAAGGTGATCGAGCGCTTAGTACCCCGCGTGCTACAATTGGTGCGCTACGTTGAAGAGAATGTACGACACCTAATTAACTGGCTAGTTATCGCAGATAGGCAAGTCAAATTCGACTTACAGCTAGTAAGCGCTGATTCCAAGTACTGCTCAACGCTAATAGTGATTCGACCCTCTACATATGCACAACCCGCGAAGGCTTTTGAAATATTCATTATGACACCATATTCTTGAGAGATAGAGTTGATACCGTCTGCTGTATTGGGTAGTGTTTCCTTTATTACATATATCTCTCAAAGACTCTCAGTCAGGGTCCCCTCCTCCGAGGCGAATCAGTACACTATTGAAAATCTGCAGCATGGCAACCACTCAGCATGGCAAGGAGCTCGCAAGGACTACCTATTCCCGAGCTTCTGCTCTTAACACATCCCATGATGGACCGCTGTAGACCAAGGTCTACATCCGTCGGCGGAAAGCTTCTCCAGGATAGGCATGCAAGCCCCCTGGGTTGGTTTCGCTAGTTCTGTCGAGTAGCATGAGAGCAAATTTTCAACGGACATATCGACATCTCCTCGTCAAACAGCTCTTGACACGAGTGTTATTGCCGACTCAGAAACACTTAACAATGAGGCCGACATCGCAAAGCCTGCTCATACACTCAGCGGCTCCCTCTCGCACTAAAGCTTTTT
>JAIMZG010001157.1:0-11349 GCA_020466075.1 Colletotrichum coccodes
TTTGATTTTCTAGAAGATAGATCACTTCGTAAATGACATTCTCGTACATACGTCCCAACTCACAACAGAATCGCTCCCAAGAACTAAGGACTTATATATAGCAGCAACTAGGCTTCGCTCAGGAGCAAACTTATAGCTCTTTAGCAAATAACTTTATGATTCATTCTCTTATAACTTTAAGATTATCCTTCTGTTTTTTATAGCTACCTCCGCCTTAAAAGGTGCAACTGATCAACGGACACCTGCCAGACCTACCACATAACATACTTACTGTTCTTGAGTATCGATCTCGGCTACCTGTTAGGAGAAAATACCACTGTCGGATATCTGACCGTAACACTAGCTTCACATAATTGCACGTCCCTATCATTGAGGGCAACACCGAATTCTGCCATCGGTCCTTTCAACACCCACGCAGAAAATGGAAAAGACGCGTGTCGTTATTGCAGGCGCTGGACCGGTTGGCTTATTCACGGCCTACCTCCTTGTCCGCCAGAAGATCGAGTGCGTCGTCTTGGAGAGGCGCTATGGCGTATCGAAGCACCCCAAAGCCCACACCCTCAACCCGAGGACGCTCGAGATCTTCCGCCAGGCCGGCTTGGATGTTGCCTACATCCGGCAACATGCAGCCACGGCCAAAGATGCCGGATTGGTGCGTCTTGTTTATGGCCTGGCCGATGCCGAGATTGGCTGCTTCCCCTACGAACGCCAGGATGACGAGGTGCGCAGCCTGACGCCCGAGCCCTTGGTGAACTGGCCGCAGCCAGAGTTAGAGCGCCTGCTCGAGAAGGCAGTGGCCGAAACAGGCCTCGCCCAAATCAGGAGGGGTTGGCAAGTCGATGCAATCGACATCACGGACACGGATGAAGCTGGCTGCGTCGTCTCGTGCAGTCCCACCGGTCGAGGCGACGACGCGAACAAACACAGCATTCAGGCCGATTTCGTCATTGGTGCCGACGGCGTCAACTCGACGGTGCGTAACAAGATGGCCAGCATCGAGTTCGAATCCATGGGACTCAACCATGCCTACCAGTCGATCGTCTGCAAAGGCAGTCTGCGCTCCGCGCTTCCGCCGGGTCGCGAGGCCATGCTGTACTTTTGCTTCCACCCCGAGCACCCCAGCGAGTTCATCGCACACCATCTCGATGACTCCTTCGTCCACGTCACGCCCGTCATGGACCCGGCGTCAGCTGGCGGACAACGCAAGGCACCACCAGTCGAGGCCTGCCTCCCGGGTCTGCAGTACTCGGAGGCTCTTCGTACCATCTGGGAGACGGCCCCGCGCGTGGCATCCTCGTACAGTGACGCAAAGCACCGCGTGTTTCTTGTGGGAGATGCCGCCCACAGCTTGCCGCCCCAGGGTGGCCTGGGTCTCAACACGGGCATCGCTGACGCACACAACCTGGTGTGGAAGCTGGCTGCCGTCATCCAGGGAAAAGGCACCCCGCACCTTCTCACCAGCTTCACGCGTGAGCGGAAACCCGTCGCACTCGCAAATCTCGAGTACTCCAAGGCCAGCGAGGCGGCTTTCTACTCCGTCAGTACCACGCTGGTTGGCCTCGCCGTTCAGTATCAAGAAGCAAGGACACAAACGTCGGATCTCGCGATGGATGCGTTCCTCCAACGGCCCGCCATTTCCGCTGCGGCAGCGGGAGCTGTCACGGAGGCGAGCAAGCACTTTGACTCGCTAGCCCTCCAGCTTGGATTCATCTATGATGACCCGTCCTGCACGCGGGTTCTTCTTGACAACCCGACGGTATACGTGCCACGAGCGTGTCCTGGGGCGAGGCTGCCACACGGGCCCATAAATGATGGGCTGTCCCTCTTGGACCTCGTGCCCTACGATCGATTCACCGTGCTACACTACGCCAATCCCGCGTTCGCATCCTGCGACTGGGCCATCAATGTGGCAAGTCTTGGTCTGCCCGAAGCCTGGTATGACGTGGTGCCGGAAATCAAGGTGGGGAAAGGGATCATTGTGAGACCGGACCACCACGTGCTGCTGCATGTGGACAGCCCGGGCCAGGCGGAAGATGCGGTCACGGAGTGTCTGGATCAAGGAAGAGTGCGCGCAAGCTAGGCCGGTGACTTCATCAGTGCTCGATGAGTTTCCTTGTCAACGGATCCCCAGGTCAGGACAGTCTTTTTCAGGCCCGTACCCTCTCTTTTCTTGACATTCAGACTCCGGGCAGATTCAAATAGAGTTTCTTGTGCGTTGATGCGAGCCACCGTGCTGGTTTTACCATTCCGTGAAACTTCGAGCCTATCTTGTTCAAAGCCGTGCTGAGAACGAAAGTTTTATGCGGATTACACCATTTTTGTTCTGGTGCCGGGGCATTCCTTTAACAAAAGGACCGGAAATTCTATTTGAGTATTCGCCCCCATTTCCTCCGATTGCTTATACGTCACGGCAACCTATAGGCATCTAAACTTCAGCCAACTCCTTTTCTTGCCATTTTAGGGTTGGCTTCATCCCGCCCCCGATGCTGGCACATAGGGAGGGGGTCTTCGCCATGGATTCTCCTGCCTTTGTAGTTTGCTATCATATAGATCCCATCTAAAAGGTCGAACTGACGTCCGCTCCAGCACTCAACTGAAAATATTTGATTTTCATAGTAGCAAGCGTTTAATTATCTTGAACAACGCGTCGTAGCTGTATCTTGGACTCATTTTGTGCCATTCAACATTCTGAAGCTTAACATTACATTTCACCTGAAGCTTCCGTTTTCCAGTTTCAAACAGTTCGGAGGGCCGTAGTTGAACCAAGTGAACTGTTTCCCAGACTGGTATCAGCAGCTAAACACACCTGCAGCCTTGGTCAACAACCATGGCTGCCTTACTCTCCACGAACAACGAGGCAGGAAACGGGCGGCTGGTGTCACGGAGCAGGCGGACATCCACCCAACAACCCCATCCACCCCCAGCGCCCCCGGCCAGATCTTCGCGCCGGTCTCGCCCTCAGTCCTCCCTCGTTAGTTTTCCGGGCGTTCCCAGCGGCAACCGGCCCAAATCCGTGCACATTTCTGCCGACGACTACAAGGCCATCACCGACCTCGTCGAGCTAGCCAAGGACTTCCTCGAGAGGCAACAAAGCGGCGACGTCTCGACCTCGTCGACCCAAAGCGGCTCTCTTAACGTCTCGAAGCCCCCAAAGCAGGATGGGCCCCTCGACCCCTTTGGCGCCAACTTCGACGCCCGGGAGTGGGCCAAGTCCTTCTACCGCCTCCGTTCCGACAGCTGCGAGGTGCGTAAGGCGGGCGTGGCGTTTCGCAAGCTGAGCGTTTCGGGCTATGGGTCCGATACGGCATTCCAGAAGACGGTGGGCAACGCGTGGTGGCTCAAGGCCGTGGCGGCTGTGCGTGGGTTGTTGCGCATGAAGCGTCAACAGGTGCGCATCCTGCAGGACCTCGAGGGGGTAGTGAACGATGGTGAGATGCTGTGTGTGCTGGGTCCGCCGGGCAGTGGGTGTTCGACTTTCCTGCGGACGATCGCGGGGGAGACGCAAGGCACGCAAGTGGCGGAGAATGTCTATCTCAACTACCGCGGCGTGAGTGCCGACGAAATGAAGCGCTATTTCAGGGGCGACGCCATCTACACCGCCGAGGAGGACGTGCATTTTCCGGTGCTTTCGGTGGCGGACACGCTCTTCTTCGCCGCGCGCGCGAGGGCGCCCAAAACCCGGCCCGGGGGGCTCACGACGGACGAGTACGCACGGCGGGTGCGCGACGTGACCATGGCCATGCTGGGGATCCAGCACACGATGCAGACGCCCGTCGGCGGCACGGAGGGCGACACGGTGCGCGGCGTGTCGGGCGGCGAGCGCAAGCGCGTGAGCATCGCCGAGGCGGCGCTGAGCTTCGCGCCGATCCAGTGCTGGGACAACAGCACGCGCGGACTCGACAGCGCCACGACGGTCGACTTTTGCAGGACTCTGCGCGTCCAGAGCGACATCATGGGCATGGCGAGCGCGGTGGCCATCTACCAGGCCTCGCAGGAGGCCTACGAGCTGTTTGACAAGGTCCTGGTCCTCTACGAGGGACGACAGATCTACTTTGGCAAGACGGCGGAAGCAAAACGCTATTTCCAGCGGCTGGGCTTCGTTTGTCCGCGGAACCAGACGACGCCGGATTTTCTGACATCCATGACCAGTCCGGCCGAGCGTGAGGGTGTCGTCAAGCCCGGCTACGAGGCAAAAGTCCCGCATACCCCCGATGAGTTTGCGGAAGCATGGCGGACGAGCAGCCACGACCGCCAACTCAGCCAGGAACTGGACGCCTACGACGCATGCTTCGGCCTGAACGGCTCGCGCACCCACTATGCTGACTTCCTGGCGAGCAAGAAAAGCGACCAGTCGTCGCTGCAGCGTTGGAAGTCGCCCTACACCATCTCGTACCCGCGGCAGGTCCTGTTGTGTCTGTGGCGAGCCCTTGCGCTGCTCAAGGCGGCGCCACAGATGACAGTGGCGATGCTCTTCATCAACCTGGTCCAGACGCTTATCGTGGCCAGCCTCTTCTTCCGACTGCCCGAAACGGCCGAGTCCATGAAGTCGCGCAGCACGCTCTTGTTCACCGCCGCGCTGGTAAACGCCTTTAACTGCGTGCTCGAGGTGTCCGCCCTATACGCCAAGCGTGCCATCGTCGAGAAGCATGTTCGCTATGCCCTGTATCACGCCTCGGCCGAGGCCATTGCGGACTTGGTCATGAGCTTGCCGTACAAGCTGCTCAACGCCATTACGGTCAACACCATCTTCTACTGGATGTGCAATATGCGCACGGAAGCTGGGGCCTTTTTGTTTTTCGTGCTGGTCCAGTTCGCCATGACGCTCGCCATGAGCTTGTTTTTCCGGCTCATCGCTTCTGTGACCAAGAGCCTCGCGGCGGCCATGGCCCCGGCGACCACAGTGCTGCTCGCGCTGGCCTTGTACACGGGTTTCGCGGTCCCACCTATGTACTACAAGCCGTATGCCGGATGGATCGCCACGCTCAACCCCGTGGCGTATGGTTTTGAGGCCCTTATGATCAATGAATTCGGTGGCGGGCGTAGGTTTCCTTGCACGGCCTTTGTTCCGTCTGGTCCGACTTATGATGCGAGCACGATCCCGCAGACGCGCGTGTGTGCCGCGCAGGGGGGTGCCGCGGGCGCCATGTTCGTCGATGGGAGCGCATATATTACTGGTGGGTTTGGGTATCTGGACAGCCATCGTTGGCGGAATGTCGGTGTCATTTTTGCGTTTGCGGCGGCGTACTTTTTGCTGCACCTCGTGGCCACGGAGCTGGTGAGCAGCGAAAGGAGTGAAGGCGAGATGCTAGTTTTCCCCAGGGGAAAAGTCCCGACGAGGCGGGCAAGAGATGTGGAGAACCATATAACCAAGGGAAAGTCAGAGGCACCAAGCACGAGCGCGCCCATGGCTGCCCTACCCGTCACGCCTGTTGCGCCTGTCTTTATGAAAAGCGAACATTGGGAGAGTGAGATTGCGGGCATGTACACTGATGGGGGTTCTCCGACGACAATGGGGAGTGGAAAAGTGTACAATACTGCCAGCACAAATCCTCCCGCCAAGTCCTGGAACTGGCCGCAAGAGCGAGACAGGTCTGAAGACCGCGGGGGCGGCGAAGACGATGGCGAGCTGGGTATTGACCGCCAGACGGCCATTTTCCGCTGGAGCAACGTCTGCTACGAAGTCAAGGTCAAGAAGAATGAGACGAAGCGCATCCTGGACTGCGTGGACGGGTGGTGTGAGCCGGGGACGCTCACTGCGCTCATGGGCGTCTCGGGCGCCGGCAAGACCACCCTCCTCGACGCGCTCGCCTCGCGCCTGTCCACCGGCGTGGTGACGGGCGAGATGCTGGTCGACGGGGCCCCGCGCGACGACTCCTTCCAGCAAAAGACGGGCTACGTCAAGCAGCAAGACCAGCACCTGGTCACATCGACGGTGCGCGAAGCCCTCACTTTCAGCGCCGTCCTCCGCCAGCCAGCCCGGTTTTCCCACAAGCAGAAGATTGCGTACGTTGATAAGGTCATTGACATTCTGGGTATGGGAGAGTATGCCGACGCGGTGGTCGGCGTGCCCGGGGAGGGTCTGAATGTGGAACAGCGTAAGAGACTGACCATTGGTGTTGAGCTGGCCGCCCGTCCTGCGCTGCTACTATTCTTGGATGAGCCCACCTCGGGCTTGGATTCGCAGACGAGCTTCTCGATTTGCACTTTGCTCGAGACGTTGAGACAAAACGGGCAGGCTATTCTGTGCACGATTCATCAGCCGTCGGCAGTTGTAAGTTGTTTCCACACGGGCACTCTCCTTTCCACCTCTGCTATTACACTGCTAACATCACGTGCGATCAACCACCAGCTCTTTGAGCGGTTCGACAGGCTTCTTCTTCTTGCTCGCGGCGGACGCACCGTCTACTTTGGCCAGATTGGACGCAACGCCAACATCCTGGTCGACTATTTCATCCGCAATGGCGGGCCACGGCCCACAAAGGGGCAGAACCCGGCTGAGTACATCCTCGATCAAGTCCGCGACGGCGGGAAAAAGGGCGTGGACTGGCCCGACACCTGGCGACAGAGCAACGAGTACAACGAGGTCAAGGCCCGCCTGGCCCGACTGAAAGAAGCCGGGAGGGGGCCGCGCACAAAATACCCAACACAACAGCATCAGGATCTTCAATTCGCCGCTCCCTTCCCCGTCCAGCTCTCCGAGGTGACCAAGCGTGTAGCCCGACACTACTGGCGCAGCCCGAGTTATATCTACGCAAAGATGCTGTTGACGTTCGGCGCGGCTCTCTTCATCGGCCTTTCGCTGCTCAACCTGCCCAATACGCAGGTGGGCATCACGATCCAGACCATCGCCATCTTCATGTTCCTCACGACGCACTTCAACCTGATTCTGCAGATCCTGCCCGTCTTCGTGGCGCAGCGCACGCTCTATGAGGGCCGCGAGCAGCCCTCACGCACGTACTCGTGGGCCGCGTTCATGGGGGGGCAGATGGCCGTCGAGATGGCCTATAACGCGCTGATGGCCCCGCCGGCGTTTCTGGCATGGTACTATCTCGTCGGGCTGTACCGCAACGCAGCAGAAACAGACGACACCGCCTCGCGCGGCGGGCTGGCTTTTCTGTTTATGCTCGTCTTCTTCCTGCAGGCAAGCACCTTTGCGCACATGATCGGGGCCGCCTTCAACCTCGCCGACCAGGCCGCCGGCATCGGCAATCTTCTATTTGTCATGATGTTCATCTTCAACGGGATCCTCGCAACGCCACCCAAGTTCTGGGTGTGGGTGTACCGCGTCAACCCGTTCACCTACCTCGTCGAGGGGTTGTTAGGCACAGGGCTCGCAAATGCCGGCATCCACTGCGCGGAGAACGAGTTTTTGCACATGAACCCGCCGCCCGGACAGACGTGCGGCCAATACTTGCAGACCTATATCGCCCAGGCGGGCGGATACCTTGCTGATCCGGCCGCCGCAGGAAATTGCAGTTTCTGCACGACGAGCAACACAAATGAGGTGCTAGCCGGGGTGCACGTCGATTTTGGCAATCGCTGGCGCAACTTGGGGATCCTGTTCGAGTACGTGTTCTTTAATGCCGTGGCTGCTTTTGCTCTCTACTGGATCCGTGTGCCCAAGCCCAAGAAAGATAAAGATGGGAAATCGTCACCATCTAAATCACCATCAGCCAAGATGGCAGCAGTACAAAACCTCCTGCAGAGGCCTGGGACCGTCTCAGGGTGGAGGGAGGGCGAGTCGATGGTGGTCAGGGCTCGTCAAAACTTTCCTGGGGCGAGAAGAAACGGGCGGATAAGTCCTTGAGCGGCCGCACTTTGCAGGCCACGCAGGCCCGGAAAGTGCTGGGATCGCTTCGGTCGTCCATCAACGGCGGCAGTCAGGTGCTTGGGGGAAGTGGCAAGAGGTACTGGGGCGACAACGCGGACAATAATGGCGATACCCACACACTTAACAATGAAGTAGAGGGAGATGAGGAGGGAAGTGGGTTGGAGTATTTGAGTGAGGGCGAAGAGGGGAATCAGGACGTACCTATAGGCTACTTCTCCATGCAAGAGCCTCCCGCGACTCCTCAATACTGGATTTAGTAATGCAAGATCAACAAAGTCGGATTAAGTTAAACTTGAAGAAACTGATTTTGTAGTTATCCTGGAGTGCATATCTTAATTATACTCATTTTCAATATAATCTACGATATCTACTAATTAGTCTACCCCTTATTACTACCCCAGGCATGTTACTTAGGGGGTTAGGATATCACTCTTTCAAACAAAAGAAGAGATACTTTTCTTTTTGCTTTAGTAGACTTGTTACCTATCGCAATTCAGTCGTAACACTCCCAGGTAGAATAGTCCTGTCGAACTGATACTATGGTCGTGTAATATTCTGTACGTAGGGAGCTTGACCTACAGCTTTGTCAAACTGCAGTTCAAAAAAGTTCTATCAACGCTGGTCGGAGCGCAGTCATAGGAGTGTAGTTGTGTACGCGTAGCTGCAAGAGTCTAGCATATAGGAGATTTCTGCGCCCTGGGGGTGATTGTAGGAGAGTACGTCTAGAAGTATAACTGTGAGAAACTCGGCGTTGGACTTGTCGACATGCATATGAATGTTTCCGAGATCAAAGGAAAAAAGTTTATTCAACACTCTGGCAGTTCGCCTGGGTACTCTCGCTCATAGCATCTACACATCCTCCTTCAGCCGGCACTCAATCACATTCCCCAGGCCACGGCAAATCCACACCTTAACAATCTTCAAGCCAGCCGCCTCAACAACATTGCTCAATTCATGGACAGTCCGCTGACGACCGTTTGGACTGACGGTCAGGACGAATCCCGAGATAAGCCCCATGGCCTGGAACTCGCCATAGTTCTTCAGCAACGGGGACGGCGCGTCGGGCAGCAGGGCGTCGCCGCACGTCGGGTGCATGATGTACTCGCCGATCAGCAGGCGCGACTTTCCGGGCGCCATGGCGTTCTTGATGTGCGTGAACATCGTGGTCAAGTCGTCGTCCTGCCAGTCCACAATGACCGACCGAAACCAGTACACATCGGCGCCCTTGACGGGGTTCTCGTTGAAAAAGTCGTGCGTGGTGAGCTTGACCGCGCCCGTGGCCAACGCCTGCGGGTCCGTCTTTTGCCAATGGGCAGTGGCGTGCTCGATCATGCCGGGCTGATCCTGGACGATCCCGACGAAGTCGTTCTGGCGGTCGGGGAAGTTGGTCCGCAAGGCCTGAATCGAGCTGCCGAGTCCGCCGCCGACGTCGACGACCACGGCACCATTCTGGAGGGTGGATTCCCAGGGGTATCCGCGCACGTCGGTCAGCCCGTGCAGGTACTCGCCCAGCGAGGCGAGCCAGAAGTCGAAGCAGTCGCGCCACTCGGGGTGCGCGTTCAGGTACTCGAACTGGCCCATGCCCTTGCCGATGCTCTTGGAGAAGGCTGAGTCTCGTGATGCGTAGCTGGCGCAGAGGACCGGGTCTTTGAGGAGGCTCGGAAGTACGTCAGCCGTGGGGAAGAGGAAGGAGGCGTAGCGCACCGAGTTGGCGAGGCGCTCATCGGTTGCCAGGGCGGTCGACGCCTCGTCGTTGGCAAAGACGTCGAGGGCCGTCTCGGCGAAGATATGGTGCGCGCACAAGGTCCGCATCACGAGCCCCAGCTTGCGCGTGTCGACGATGCCCGTCTTGGCAGCGAGAGCGTCGAGTCGGATGGGCCCGTTGGTCGCCAGCAGCTGGGGGATCTCCCACTCGACGGCCATGTGCAGTGCGCGAGACACGAAATAGCTATGCGCCAGGTGACCGAGGCGCCACTGGGGCGTGAACATGGCCGCCTCGAGGGAGGCCGTCGCGGCGATGACGCGCTTGCGAGCCTCCTCCGTCTTGAAATCTTTCGGGATGCGAACATCTGTATGGTCTTTTGTGGCTCCGTTGCCAGCCGTGGACCTGGAAGACGAAGAGGAGGAGAGTTCGGCGATGAGGTCGTTGGTTGAAGCGGTTAGTATGTCCAGAAGGGAGCGGAGGTGGGTGATTTGTTGTTCTGCGGTAGCCATGTTGACTGATGATTACGAATGTTTTTTTTTTCCTTGCTTGGTTACCTAGGTGATGGATTGAATGGTGAAGAGTGTAATAAGCTCAAAGAAAAAGAACATGTCATTTCCATGGCAATCCTTGTGGACTGCTTCCTGAGGTCACCGAGGCTCGGGCCTGAGCAAGGAACACGAGCGGATGTCCCGGGTTCGAGTGATGTAATTCCAGGAGGCTTTAAGGTTTAGATGTAAAAGAGAGTTTGTGATAATAGAGGTGAGGAAAACTTTTGTGTTTCGTGTTCGTGCTCGGAGTTGCTGTAGGAGAGATGATAACGATGTTCTTAGTAAGGGACATGAGCGGGAGTCTCGGGCTCGATTCCGAGATTCCCGCTCACGGGTTCGAGTGATGTAATTGCAGGAGATTTTAAGGTTGAAACAAAAAAGAAGGTTTGTAGTAGTGGAGGTGAGGAATTTCTTTGTGTTTCGTGTTTGTGCTCGGAGTCACTATGGTAAAGATGGTAATGTTGTCCATGGATTGCCTGATTGGGAGGTCTACTGTATTACACAGTAGTTTTTTTATTTCAGGAATAGCCGTGCGCTAACCGTGACCATTATGCCATGGCATTGGCGGCGGCATTGTCTTGCTTTGGTTTCTCAAGATAAGATGAGAGTATATTACTCCTGAGCTTATTGGTAGAGCCTTGTAAGTAGACTTACTCTTTCAGTTGGGCTAAGGCGTGCAGTAAATAAATACTAACGGCAGCAGAGATATCTATTATAAGTACAAGAGATATACTATTAGAAATCTTGCTCTCTATATAATTTTATAAAGAAGTGTTCTTACTAAGGTTTAATAAAGAAGCTTATATAGTTAAATTCACTTTAAATTAGAAGTGTCTTTAAGTTACTATACTTTACTTATATAACTGCTCTCTTATTTTAATATAATTTCTATTAATACTGTAATAATAGCAATACATTTAAGAAAGCAAAATAATAAAACTTATAAAGCTAAGAAAGAATATTATA
Organism: Colletotrichum coccodes; assembly: GCA_020466075.1. Lineage (NCBI taxonomy): Eukaryota > Fungi > Ascomycota > Sordariomycetes > Glomerellales > Glomerellaceae > Colletotrichum > Colletotrichum coccodes. The sequence goes on from JAIMZG010001157.1 coordinate 11,051, forward strand.
AGTTATTTTTATTATATGTTTATAAGTCTTATTAGAAATTATATAGAAAGTTTTAACTCTTTAGATAATAGACTTAATCTTCAATAGAAAGTTAGAAAACCTAGATTTATAAAATATTAAAGAAATAAGTAGTTTATAAAATTAAGTAGCTTACTTACTAATTGTAACTCTAATAACTTAATTATATAAAAGACTTTATTTAAAAGACTAAGTTTATAAGTAATACTAGCTTATTATTATAGTATATAATAAAATACTATACTATTTATAAATTCTAATAGTTTTATTTTAGTTAATTA
>JAIMZG010001159.1:0-23116 GCA_020466075.1 Colletotrichum coccodes
GAGGGCCGTCAATTTACCAAAGGGGCCGTCAATTTACCTGTATCCCACCTACTGACGGAAACCAGGGTCCCCTCGGGGTTATTGCCCGAAGTGTCCTCCTGCATCATGCATCGCGTAGCTCGAGGTCCTTATCTTGGTGATGCGATCTGTCATGGATCCAATAGGGCTCGTCTCTACCTTGCTAGGTGGCAACATTGACGAAAACAATAGGTCCCGCTTTCGTTTAATTCGTGCATGCGCCTGACACGTGTGAGAAGCCACCGAGGATTATAAATGAGTCGGTAAGTTAGCCCCAGGCTGCAGTCAGCAACCTCACCTTCAAAACCGCTCAATTCGATTGTAATAAAGCTCCAATGTCTCGCCTTTGAAGCTGAGCCGGGCCAACGACGAATGACGCGGCTGCGTTTAAGAACCAGAAAAGGCCCCTCGTACGACGGTCAGGCTGACATGGCCAGTTGCAGCTCGCTCATGATGAGGTTCGCCCTCGATCAAAGACCGCAACTGACCAGAACCAGCAAGCCCAAGGCCCGTACCGGGTGTGTCACTTGCAGGTACGCTTACCTCGCCAACGAGAAATTGCAGTGCTACTGTAGGTGCTGAAACATGCTGTTTCTAGACGCCGTCATTACAAGTGCGACGAAGGAAAGCCGTCTTGCGCCGCGTGCCTGAAGTATCAAGGCTACTGCACAGGATACACAGCCACAAAGACAAAAACTGTTAAACGATTTAACGCATGTCAGCCTATTCGCCCAAAACCGACAGAGAACCCGACTAAAGACAGACTGCTGGTGGAGCCGAACTGCGTATCCCTCGTCTTCTCCGACCAGCTTGAGAAAGGTCACTTTGACTACTGGCTGGCATTTACAAGGACCACCGTGCTTTTCCGCTCCGACTTGCTTACACGAGTCATTCCACAAATCTCCTGGAAAGACTCTGCAATCAAACATGCTGCCCTGGCGATTGGCGCAGCAGCCGTCAGCGGGAGTACGCGAGAACAACGCATCCTTGGAAGGGGAAATTTTCCTCAAGCCGCTCTGGTGCACTACAGCAAGGCGCTGAAGATACTGTACTCGTCTTCAATGTCACCTGAAAGGACGTTACTCGCGTGTCTTCTGTTTATCACATTCGAGTGTCTTCGAGGGAACAGCGCGGCTGGGCTCAACCACATCAACCACGGTTTCCGGATTCTAGACGAGCACTATCCTCAAAGCGACGAACCTGCCCCTCTGCTTAACGATATCATAGCCAGCTACCAGGAATTCGGCCTGCAAGCCTGGGCTCTCAACGGCGTCCATCCACAAGAGACATATACGCGAGTACCGTGGTGCTGTCGCGGACGAAAAGCACGATACGCCGTTCAGGAAATACCCAACGTCTTTAGTACTCTAGAAACAGCACACTTTTGGTGGAACATTGTCCGACACCACATTGAGCACCACGCGCCCTTTTACACCAGCTTTCAAGTGAAGGGCTCTGCTCCGAAGGTAGTTCGGAAACCCCCCAGGAAGTATGGCGCGCCAGAGTCCAAGAGACACATCCAAAGTTTTGTCCTTTACCTGGACAGGTGGAATTCTGCGTTTCTTCCACTTGCTGTCAGGGCAGAATCCGAGAGGAGCACCAAGATGGCTAATTATCTCAAGGCACTCAGCTTGAGGATCCATTATCTATACCTTTGGACTGGAGTGCGTAGCGCAGGCTGGACCGACAAGGAAGAGGCAAACAGAGTGACGTCAACTTTCCAGGACATCGTTACTCTTAGTCGGCAGCTCCTCACGGCCGAGGCAGCTCGCCGACGCTCTGCGCCGACGCCTGACGGGGAGGTTTTCACCTTGGAAGATAGTCCGACCTGGCCTCTGGCTTGCACGTATCGCTTGTGCGCTGCTCCTGAAGTGCGAAGTGAGATTGTTCGGCTTTTCAGAGAATATCCGCGACGTGACGGTTTATTGGATACCCATGCGTTTCTTGTCATGATGGAGTGGATGGATAAAACAGCATCCGCTGGCGTGATCACCCACGAGCAGAGCCCGACTGAGGACTCTATCGTTTTCCATGGAGACACTGTTGTACTTAAGAAGCAGGTTTGGGACCCTGAAACGTCAAAGTGGAAGGATCGAGGTGTTAGTTTCAGCATTCTGTGATTTCAAAAGAACAAGATGATGGCTGCCACTGTCTTGCCTCAACACCACGGAACAGCACAATTTTTGCTGGACTGTGGCAGAAACGTACTTTGACACGCAGTTCTCGTTTAACAGTTTATGTCGTATCGCGTACACTAGTCGTAAGACAGTAAGCAGCCTGCGGATTCTGAACGGCCAACCTGATCATGTGCCCCCGAGATTACATCACCAAGAGGTCGTGAAGCCGTTCAATTGTGTATGCCTTGCATAACACCTCGCCTGCGTTGATACAGCGCATTACAGCCTCGAACATTGGCACAGATTGGGCACCAACGCATCGACATCGACCGTTCAGAGAGTGTTACCATGATTGACGTGGCCAATTATACGAGCGAAGTCAGCCTACACAATGTGCAGCAGTGCTGCATGCACTACTAGGGCTGTGTTATACGACGCTGGCGGCGTTCAGCCTCGGTTTGATGGGGGGCGGTGAGGCGTGGGCTGCCTACGATGTTCCATCTTTCAGTGGTACTCTATCAGAGTCGTTAGGCTTCATGCTGCCTATCAAACTCCAATCGAACGCTTCGAGGCACACAGCATCTGGTTACTGCCAAAGAACCTAAAAAACGATTGCATCCCACCATCTGCCCTCTAAACCTGCGTGATGGCGACAGATCCCCATCATAATGTGAGACGGCGGATAGAGGGGAATTCGGTCGCATTAGGGCGATTTCATGCCGCATACAAATGTTTCGCCTCGAGAGATGAGAATCAAGTGTCTAGGAAGAAGTCTCCAGTGCCTACCGATGATACTCCCGCTCAAGCACATTCGCAGGTTGTCTCCGAAAGGTATGCTAGCGAAATCGAATATCCTCAGTTGCCTAATTTCTAGGATCGAACTGGCTGCTTCGAGGTGATTTGTCTGCAAAGGTAGCCTTAACATATACACATACTCTCTCTTCAGACTGCCTCACTTATTTCTAGGTTAGGCTGCTGTATTACTTACCTAAACGGACGTTCACTTATATGTAGTAAATGCACATATCCCTCCCTAGCTAAGCTAGCTCACTTACTTTATCAGTCTTTTATCAATTAGTTAAGACTCTGTTAAAATACTGGAATGGGGCATGGCGTTCTACGCTTGATACCTACTCCCTTTCGATACTTACTTTATTCTGTTACCACCAAAGTGCTCAAGTCTCGCCGTTCCCCGTGTATTACTACATAATCGTGCAGTTCGACTGTTTAAGAGAAACGTCAAAGCCTTGTTGCCCTGGGGCCGCAGTAACTTGAAGCCCGATGATCTTCTTCGATCTTTCTCCAGTAACCCAGCGCCTAGTACCCCGAACACCAATTTCTCGCATCCTTCTCATATCACCACTCATTGCAGCCTCATAAATCTCATCCCTTCCGTTCCAGCCCGGACAAAACCACATCTTGACCTCCGGATCAAACCCACAGGCCACGACGCCATCTAAGCTTAAGTTCGCCGTCAACCGAAGATAGATGTACCCCGTAAAGCTACTCTCCCCATCCGTGATGAACATGAGCCTCTGCGGGTTCCACATCCGGGCGGGAAAGGCGGATATAATCTCAATGGATGGAGACAGGACCTGGAAACGGATGGCACCGTGGGAGACGAACTTCATCTGCGTGGCTACTTGAGTAACTGCTTCTGTCTCGACGTGTTTCTTAATATAGATCGTGTGCGAAGTTTGCGGGGAGTTCTTCGCAAGCTTGACGAGTGTGTGCGGCTTTGCGCGTAAGAAGACGCCGCCGCCTTGGTCTTCGAGGTACAGTCCGATTTCATTCCGTGAGCCGTCGCTGGAGTGATGCTTCCAAGTCCAAGAAGTTGGGTGTTGCTTTCTGCCATTGTTGTTTCGGCGACTATGCGCAAACCTTTGTTGGTCATGATGTACTGTTCGCAAGTCTGTCAGCTTTGTGACAAACACCATTGCCCACCTCTAGAACAGGAGCTTAAGAATCAGGTGTGCATACTTCGGGATTGTACTTTGTATCCCGACTCAACTCTAATTTGCCCGAATTTCTGAACTCATGAGGCGAGCTGGCCAGGATACCACGATACTCTGGCAGATCTTCCGCCCCTGACTCTCCGGGGGAGCACATCCACGCGAAAAGAGTAAGATCATTCGTCTCCTTAATGATTTCCTCCTGAAGACGCATGAAGGCACTGCTCCCCTCGCCATATAACATGGGCATGTTGACACCGAAAATGCCAAGCAGACTGTAAGCGCTATCTTCCTCTCGAGTCGTGACCCGTGTTGCCGCCCAAGACATACGAACTGCCACCGGTATACTTGATAGGAGCGCCCTAATGCTTGGTCCCCGAGCAGAGCCATGGAGCAGAATCTTCTCGCTGATACCAGTTCGGCGATGGATGACATCGCAAAGCTGGGCACCAGTACCAATCAGGTCCCAATCTCTATCGAAAAAGAGCAGCTCTCTCGGAGCAATGAGCTCTTGTAATGTCCACCCGCGGGTAAACCACAGAGACGCTGCAAAGGCCTGATTGGATCCTACATCTGAGAGGAAAACGTAGCAAACTGCTGCGTTGGCATACCACTTGAACATGGAATTAATGGCCTCGGAGAGTTCTGCGCTTGACGTCTTGTCGATGCAACAGGTGTCGACCCAGGCGTAGTTGTGCCTGCGCTCAAGCGCGATACGGCAAGTCTCGCGTATCTTGGCCCATCCACCCTTCTGCCCTAACGTCTTGGCGTTGTTGATTACATCTTGGTAGGTGACTTCATCAGCTTCCCATCGATGGGATAGGACGACGTAGGATTTGGGTATGGAGGAACCGAAAAATTCCTCAATCTTGAGGGTAGAACAATTAATGAGCTTCATAATGCTGTAGTTGGGTAGGTCGTCAATGTGGAACAGGTTTTATTAACAAATGATGGTATAGTTGCAAGGAAGTTTTGAACGTGGAGAGGATGCTCTGTTTTAATTAGTTTATGAGGAACAGACTGTTGAGTAAGCATGCATACTTAGTCTCTTTGGTTGTAGGCGAGCCTATCAGAGCACAAAGGGCCAAGCAGCTGTCTAGTAACAATGTAGACTAGTGTGATCGTTCTTAGTTGCATAAACTAATCACAAGGCGAACTCTCTGAAGGCCTGTTAGAAATTACCTAAGCTGCCGTTGCAGGGCGGTATTCCCTCCTTAGTCGCCTTAAAGACTATACTAACTTTCAAGTAACTTCTTTTTTACCTCCATTTCTAGCCTTGTTGAGGCTATTGCTGTTGCAAGAAACTTTGACTAACATACTACGCTATATTCTATGTATATGGCCCTGGTTGCGCGCATGGCTATGTACAAGGCTTGCTGGGGCGACTCCGGATACTAGAACTCAGACGTGCTGGTAGCTATTGGAGACGGCGTGAACGTCATATAACTTCCTTCCAGCTCCACCTAGCCTTACTTTACCTTATATAAGGCTGTAATTATCAACGTCTATACTGAGAGACGGCCTAGAAGAGATGGAGACAGCGTGGAGTTGCCGCTGCTAGCAAGCATTAAGCTATCCCGTTCCTTTGATAAGGAGCTTAGCGAAGAGCTCGACACAGCCTAATGTCTCCCGTCTTCAGCCCATACTAAGAGGGTCATGGCGATGTTATATATAATAGAATGCCCCGCGTGCTCGCTGATGTGGCTCTTACTTTATTTGGTCAGAGGGGAGGAGCGCTTAGTTGTTAATCTTCCCTGGATGCGTTTCTTTGGTGTTGCAAGAGCCTTATGATGCTTGTGTCCTCTAAAATTCCAAGCCTTTTTACCTATAGCATCTAGGGTTGGCAGTAGGTGAAGATAAGGATTTTAGTAACAAATGGAAGAGAGTTATTGTTATCATTGTCGCCGTTGTCCCCCTTCTTTTTCCTAACGATGATGCTCTTAATAGATATGGCGAGACCAGTTAGACCTCGCCTTTGCTGCTAAGTAAACAGGGGTCGTTCTCTTCCGCGTTTCGCTGAAGTCCACCCTGGAGGAAAGTTTCATAGAGCTTGTTGACATACTTGATGTCGAGCGGCCGGCTTCGTCCTATACCCCATTCCGTAGTGAGTGCACTCACAGGCATTCGAGCAGTCAGTTATGATTATTTAAGAAAGCTTATAAAGAGACCTTTTCTAGTAGTCTTTTTAAAAAATGATTATAACTATAAAGTTTATAATGATAATGTTATAAAGTTAAGACTTTACTTTTAGAATTCTTATTCGAGTATCTTAAGGCCTAGTATCTGACAGACGTAAAGTCTAAGAGTTTTAAAATTCTACGGAAAATCTAAACTAGAAACAAGGTTTTACCTAGGTTTTATTTACTGTTATTTGCTAAGACATAGAGGGCTATAAAGGGCTGCTTTAGTGGGAAACCCTGTTCCAAAAGTGAGTGTTCTGACTTATCGTCATATACCAGTTAGACGCGCAACCAACGCGACCAGGTTGTGACAAAACTATGGCCCATTCTATCCTGCTTGTCCCCAATCTACAAACAAGCCATATCCTATGCAGATCACATCTTAGCGGCTTGGCTGTTGAACCTTGCCCGACTGAGAAGGCTGATCAGGCAAGGGTCAGTGTTAGCTAAACATCAAGGTCTAGAGGCCCCCGACACCTGCGCCTGCGTGGGAACCAAACTTGAGCTCCGCCGGCGCAAAGGCTGCACTGTTGGCATCCGCATGGGTAAGGAAGCAGGCGACGACCAACACGGCACCACCACAATCCGCTCACGATTCCGGGGAAGCAGCGCTTCCCCGGGCGGGCAGAGTAAGCGCCAACCTGTTAATATCTCGTCTCTTTGCATATGCCTCAGGCAAGTCCGTTTCGCTTAACAAGCCAGGTCCTAAGTGTTAGAAAAGCTGGCCCATGCGCCGGCTGCAAGTCATCTATTCGGGCACCGGCGGGAGGGAGCTTCGCGAATGCGGGCGGCGGCATAAGTTTCGTTGAAATTTTGACTTGATGGGCAGGTGGAGGCAAACAACAGCCATAGGTTCAAGGACAAAAGAACTATGTCTTGGCACCTTCGCATTTTCCAACTGCTAGCCTGCTTTCAAGGCCACACTAGATCTCAGCAGCCAGAAGAACAGCCCAAGACGGGAAATAGCCAACGGCCTGATTTGTGCTTGGGGGATCGCTCATGTTTCTCACCCGTTCTTCAGTAGAAATCATGCAGTCGCAGCGTCAAGCGTATAATACCAAATCATCAAGAAGCTACACACACAAGAGTTGAATTGCAATACATGACTCATTGTTAGCAGGAGGTCTCTTGGTCATGTTTCCCAATCAGCTTCCATGTTGCACATATCATACAGTCGTTCTAATTAGGCATACTCAACATTCGATCTCTCTTTATCCAAAGACCAGAGAAGGAGTCAGCAGGATCAGCTATCAGCGAGGACTACAGAACAAGCAAAGGCTTCGGCCACAGGCTAGAGGTACCTATTGAAACCTTTCAAAAGAGTATCTCAAGTCCAATCAAATCCACGTCAAGGAGCAAGAGTTGACATGAGACTGACCTGCATAACAAGAACTAACTACCTAAGAGACTAACAAAAAAGCATTAAGCCACACTAACATTAAGAGCTAGGTCATATTCATCCTGCTTTATAGTTTCTAATAACTGTAATAGAAATCAGACTACATATTCTCTAGTTATGATATATAATAGAGCTCTAGGCAAAGAATTGTCAATAATAGGCTGTTACAGTGAACAAATATTACTTCTACAGTAGGTTTATGCGTTAAAACTACTCAATCTTATGATCAATTTATATTTTCTCCTTGCTTTCTATATCTCGTTACTTGCTCTTATAGCTGAGTACTAAGTTACTCTCTATTATTATCACCAACACTTAATACTTAGTCTGTAAGTTAGGAAGATTACACATCTCTCCTAGTAACAGGACAGGCAGTAAGATGGTTTTGTTGTCATTCCAGAATCACCGCATTAACACTATAAGTGTAGGAAGTCAACACATATACATGCCAAGGTACCTGCACATATCTAATATAAAGAGGAGAAGTACTTACACAAGTCCAAACAGATACTATTTCTTATTTTGTGATTCTCTCAGTTCAAAATGAGGCATTTCTGTGTGGTCGTTGTTGTTGGTCCGGCTCTTATTTTCGGGTGCTTTTGGCTTCTTCGGTCCCGATGTCAGAGATCTGACAGGGGTATAACGATTGGTCAGCTGGTAGGCTCTGGCGAGGGGATTAAAGGGCCTTCTACTACTCGCGAGTGGCTGGGAAGGCCAGATTCAATTGTCGTTAACCACCAACACCTACCCGTTGGCCCCCTATGCGTCTTCGGCACGCCCTGTCATTCTCCCCTCTAACACCTACTTACCTCACGCGGGATGACCTGTAATCTGTCACTAGGCAACCTATCACTTCATATCTTACACGCTGTAAACCTATTCGCTTCACCCCTCACAAACTAGTCATGCCTAGGGTTTAATAACTCTAGTAGCGGTTGGAATCGTCCCGCTGATAGTCAGGCTAGATTATATTGGATTCTAATGACACCTCAATCGCAAACCAACAAGGCTGCTGCGCATTTAATTGATGAGTTGTGTTTTCTAGTTTTCTACATAAATTACAGTGGATCTGACTCCTCGCCCGGTACAAGCAACGGGTATTTGACAGGCACGCCATGCGCAACCTTCTTGAACCATTCGCTGACAGCCTCCGGCAATCCCTCCTCCTCCGCCGCAGTCGTCCAGTCTTCTACATCGAGCACACGAACCTCCGATACCGGGTCCTTACGGATGAAGTCTCCCATTTCGTCCATGGACAAGTTTCGGCTGCCTATCTGGTGCCGGTAGATGACCCTAGAGTCTCAGCAACCAAAGACGTCGCCGATGAGGGTGTGGGCGACGTCGACGGCCTCGACAAGATTCAAATGCCCCTGAAGACTGGGGAAGATGGGCACAGCTTGTAGGATACGCGAGTATTTGAGGAGATTCTGGAAGAGGTCGAACTGTGGATCTTCGGTGCGATGAATATTCGACGGCCGGTGCACCCACACAGGAAGGCCGGTCCGCTCGCTGACTCTTTTCCAGAAATCTTTCGCTGGCCCATTTGGAGGCTGTGTAGCCGTCCGGTTTATCGGTGGGCGGCGGGAAGGGCGCGGCCGAGATTTCGTGGAATGTTTCTAGACCGGTGTACAGTGAGACCCCGGCCGTTGAGACGAAGTGGAACGGGACGAGTCGCCCAAGGCTCAGCGCCAAACGGACAAGCTCCGTGGTCGACCCAAAGTTGGCGCTTTTGATGCTGTGGTACGACTTCATATGGGAGACATCGGCGGCGTTGTGGATAATGACGTCCGCGTCCGAAAAAATGCGGTGCGCCGCGCCGGCGGAAAGGCCAAGGCGGGGCAGATTAAGATCTCCCTCATGCACCCGGACTTTTTCAGAAGCCAGGAACGGCTCGAGAGCCTCTACTCTGCGAACAGAGATGCAGTGAATTGTCGAGATCCTTTCGTCGCTTGCGAGAGCGCGCAGTAGTGCTTTACCCAAGAGTCCCGTTGCTCCCGTGAGAACGACAGTCGCAGAAGTCTCACGTTTCTCCAGACTCTTGGCCGTTGAATGGAACAAAGCCCTCCCGATACACCTCTCAGGATCAGTCTCCATTTCCCAGTCGATTTGGTCCTCTTTGACGGACTTCTCGTCGATCAGCAGCGCCATCTTGTCCAAAGTGCTCGAGTCGAACAAGGTGACCAGTGGGAAGTTGCTACCGAACGCGTCGCGGAGCTTCTTCTGCAAGACGACGAGGAGAAGAGAGTTCCCACCGACGTGAAAAAAGTCCGACGATCTGCCAATCAAGGCGTCCACCTCAGTTGGTAGCACTTGCAGCCAGATGTTTCGGAGTCGCAACTCCGCTTCCGACCAGGTTTCGTTTTCGCGGTGAGACGATGTCACCGGATCGAAGTGCGCACGTAACTTGCCGTTAAAGCCTTACGATCTACCTTGCCTGAGATGCTCCTCGGAAGCTGCTTGACAGCCCGGATCATTGTGGGCTTGAAGGCTCGAGGCAAAGAGGCTCTCTCTAGAACGTCAGAGAGGAAGGTATCTCGAGCGTCCTGAGGGAAACTGGCTTCGAAAACAACGAGAGCTACAAGCGTGTCCGAGACCTCGTTGTCGTTCTCCTGCGCGCCGTTAAAGAGACAAACAACAACCTCAACCAGCCGACCTTTCCCCGCACGTACGATGGCGTCCTGCACATCAACGAGATCGACCCGGTTGCCTCTCAGTTTGATTTGGGTGTCTCCGGCTATTCTACCTTCAATTGCCAGTTGCCCGTCGGGAAGAATCCGGCCGACGTCACCGGTGCGGTGAACGGACGTCCAGCCCCGAGCCACGAGCTCGTCGGGAACGTACTTGTATTCGAGAAACCTTTCTTGTGTCTGGGGTTTGTTTCCGAGGTACCCTGCGGCGACCTTTGCCCCGCCAATCAAGACTTCGCCGGGCATTCCTACGGGAAGCAAGGTGAGGTCTTGGTCCACGATGTAGACTGAGCAGTTCGGGGCCGCGCGGCCCGCAGGAATGCGGCTGCGCGCGGGGTCCGCGGCGAGTTCTCGGTAAGGCAGCTCCCACCTAGTTGCTGAGCACGTCGTCTCCGTCGGCCCGTAGGCGTTGAAAAGCTTCAATTGGGGTTTGTCGATGGACGAAAAGGCGTGGAGCAGTGCGGGCACAATCTGCTCGCCGCCACAGATGGCGTGGCGCCAACAGGACTGGCCGAGATCTCCACCCCCAAAGTTCGTCCAGGATAGGTACTCCGAGGGTGTCGCGCCGGTGAATGTAATGTCATGTTCGACAATCATCTTGACAATTGATATAGCGTCGCCGCGCTGCGCTCTCGGCACGATGTGTACAGATCCCCCGTAGGCAAGGGCCGTGAAGATCTGCGTCAGAGACATGTCGAAAGTCAACGCGCTCTGACACAGAACGCGTTCGACGCCGAAATCATAGCTTTGAGAGGAGAACTCGAGCTCGTGGACCAAGTTCTGGTGGGATAGAATAATGCCCTTTGGATTACCGGTAGAGCCGCTCGTATACAAGACAGCTGCCGGATCAGTAGCCTTGGTTTCGGGCAGCCGAGAGACGAAGCTGAGAGATGGGCTGACACGTGTACATGATGTCACTTCCAGAAGAAGCGTTTTGAAAGTAGCCGCCGCGTCTTTGGATGTGCCGTCAACGACGATGAGACTTGGTGCGCAGTGTGCGACGTTGCTCTCGAGCCGCGACATAGGGGTGGCCGGATCCAGAGGGAGATAGACGCAGCCGGCACGCCATATAGCCAGTAAGGAGCATACCCAGTCCGCGGCGGGCTCCTGGTAAATCCCAATCACAGATCCACGTGGGACTCCAAGCTTCAGAATATTGTCTGCGATGGCGACAACTCGATCAGACATTTCCATATAGGTTAGAACAGTGCCATCGCCATCATTGATCGCTATATTCCCGGCGTGCGTAGCCGAAATTTCTTCTACCCGTTGAGCTAGGGTCACCGGCCAGCTTGAGTCTTTGATATGTCCTAGAATGTTGTTAGAATCTTGCAGTTCCCCACGTTACACACCTAGAGCCCAGGAGCAGGCACATACCTTTTATGAAGCTCAGGCCTCCCTCCACCGACTTGGCGCCGAACATCGCCACGCTGTTAATGCGGTGCTCTTGACTGTTTGGCTCTGCGAACGACGTGACTAGCTGCATGAAACAGTCTAGAAGCAGCTGAGCATCGGCTTTAGAGTAGAGACTGTCTTGGACGGCCAATCTAATGAATGTCGGGGCTTCTTTGGAGTCAATGATGTCGAGACTCACGTCGTACGCGGCCTTTGCGCCCCGGTAGTAGCAGACATCTAGGACACAGTCGCCAAACGACTGGTTCTCTTTCGCGCCCTGCCGATAGTCGACGAAGGCCTGGAACACCGGACTATAATCGGCCGAGCGAGGAACCCCAATCTTGCTCAGCAGCAGCCCGAACGGTATGGCGGAGTGGGCTATCCCCGCCTGTGTCTTTTGACGCGTATCGTGCGCAACGTCGACAAAGCTCATGTTCTGCGTCGATCGGAACCTCAAGGGCAGCAAGTTGAGATACATGCCCACAGCATCCAAGGTATCGTCGCTCAGTCTGTTTCCGTCGGCGATGCCGACGCAAAAGTCGTCCACGTTCGCCAGCCGGGCTAGCATTACGCGGAATACTGTGAGATAGAAACAAAACTATGTCATCCTAAGCTCTCTGCACCTCTCGCCGATCAAAGCCATCACCGAAGGCTCGAACCGACTCTCGACCTCAGTCGTGCGATACTCCGTCAAGGGACGGCGCGTCTTCGCAGCGTCGGGAAGTTGCATGATCGGGAGCTCCCCAGAGAAGTCGGAAAGCTCTGCCTGCCAAAAATGACGCATCTCGGACCAGTGACCGGCTTCCGAAGACTGGCGATGGCGGCGGGTATAGTCAACGTATTGTAAAGGAGATACAGAAAGAGGCTCGCCGCTATAGGCGGCTTCCAGTTCTGCTAGGACCACTTGAAGGCTGATCCCGTCCATGTTGATGTGATGGAACCCGAGCAGGAGATGGTGCTCAGTAGGAGAGCTCGATACCACGATGATGCGCATGCTCTCGCCTTTGTTGAGACGATACGTGTATCCGGCAAGCTTTTTAATGATGGGAGAAACCTCGTGTCGAGATGCTGAAACTTTTTCCAGACGCAGCAGAGGATAGTTCAACACAGATTGGAAGGCCAAGCCAGCCTCGGATTGCTGGATAGCAGTCCTCAACGCCCCTTGTCGCTCCGAAACGACTCGAACGGCTTTTTCAAGCTTGTTCACATCCAAAGGCCCGGTCAGGCGATACGCAACGGTGTTGTTGAGAGTCGTGGGGTCCGACATCAGCATATGAACGAACCAGAACATTTCTTGGCCAAACGAGAGGGGGTGGCGCTCAATACCATGCTCTGAAATCTCATCGTTGCTTGTGGTAGGTGTGGCACTTCGAGTTTTCTGTGCAACAGAGTCCTCACCAGCTTCCGTGTGAACGGTCGACCTCGAAGAGTCTGATGTGGGTGAAGACATCGACATGGAAGTGGACGCTGAACTGAAGCTTGAACCGGAAACGCTAATTTGGATCGAGGTGCTCTCCGAGTCTGCCGCCAAGCTAGGTTTGACGATATGGTTGACCTTGGATAGGGCAAGGTCGATGATGCCCGCAATAGTAGCCCCTCCGAGAATCTCAAGCGTGGAGATGCTGATGCCCAGCGCTTTGAGGAACCAGCTCCTCACTTCTACGGCAATAAGGGAATCAAAACCGAGTTGGTCTGTACCTGAACTCAGAAGCGCCGATTCCTTTTCCATCTGAGCCGGTGAGAGATGAAGAATACTTTGCAGCTTCCCCAGAAACGAGTCTGATCAAGTCATATTAGCCATGCGTGCCTCGACGTGGGAGAAAGAGACTTTCAAGGAGTGAGTCACCTTTGATTGCCATCTTGGCCTCCGCAGCGTTTGTAGCTGACGCCAATCTCTCACGGGGAGTTTGTTGGGAATCACTATCGTCACCTTTATCCATATGCGTTCCAACGGTGTCGCGAGTGATCATGTGAGACAGCCTTGGATCGTCCGCCCAAAGGGGCTTGCTGGGGCTGCCGACTGGGAATCGGTCGGCGCCGATGGTGATCTCGTGGTCCATGTTCGAAAAACAAGGGCTCGCCAAGATTGCCTCGGCAAAGGCGTGATGGAAGTCATCCTCGGAGATCCACCTGAATCCGTTCTTGCGCAAAGTCTCTCGCTGGCTCTGGTTCAGTTTGTCTGAGGCGTAGCCAACGCCGACAACGAGGCCAAGGTTGAGTACTGATGCGGGGTTTCCCTGTTTCCTTCTTCGCAAAGCGAGGTTTCTAACGAAAGAGTTGGCTGCCGTGTAGTTGGACTGCCCGTGGCTGCCAAACACAGCGGCGATGGAGGAAAACAGAACGAAAAAGTCAATCTCCTCGTCATTTTCGACGAGCAGCTGGTCCAGATTCACACTGCCGTTGACTTTAGGGCCGGCTACTCTCGACATTTTCTCTGTGTTCATGTCCATAACAGATGCATCGTCCAAGACCATGGCTCCTTGGGCGACACCGGCAAGAGACGGAAGAGTATTCTTAATCTCCTGATACGCCGTCGCGAGGCTGTTTTTATCTGCCGCATCGCATGGCAACACAGTGATAGTGGTACCCCTTTCGTGATGCATCTCCTTAATCCAGTCAAGGTCGACCTGGGGATGACGGCTACTTAGTACCAAGTGGCTGGCTCCCTTGTGAATCAACCATTCGCAGAGCGACAGTCCCAAGCTGCCGGTAAGACCTACGAGCCAGTACGTGCGATCCGGCCGAAGGTTGACCCGGAGGTACGTCGGCACAATGCGGACCATGGCATCACGCACGTTGCTCCATTGAACGATCTTCCTATCTAGCTTAACTGGCTCGTCGCCGAAAGAGCTCAGTGGAAGCACGTCGAAAGGGGGGGTTGAAATGTGATGCGCAAGCTGGTATGCCTCTGTCAACTGTTCAGACAGCGAGACGGTGTGATTTAGTGCCATGAAACCACCGCTGTCTATGGTTGCTCCCGGCGGCTTTCCCATCAAACCGAGAATGGGTCTGGTATCGATGATGCTTGTGGTGGGCGACAGACACGCCCGGATAGACGCGCTAACTAGGTCTTCGCCGAGGCCAGGCAGAGATAAGTCCGCAAAATAGTCAATGTTCCGTCCAAGTTTAGCTCTCAACGTGCGTTCTGGGAGCGAGTGATGGAGGTACACTGTTCCATCTTGTTGACTTGTAGAGGTCATTGTTACGCGAATACCACGATCTTCCGTGAGGGCGGACGCCAATCGTTTGCCGGGATTGTGTATAAGCAAGTGGTGATCCTCAGCAACAGAATCGAGTAGGTAATTGGCCTGTAAAATGCAAACGATCTGAGTGAGAAGAAGGGGCGGGTTGCAGTCATCGGCAACCTGCAGTATCGAGCAATATGATGGACTGACGGCCGAAGCACAGTCAGTGGTGAGAGCTAGTACTGAGCGGTTGCTGCTGGCCGTCTTGCCAAAGACAACATATGCCTGGCTGAACCCTGCACGTTGTCCTCGGACAGGAACCGGGAACGCGGTGGAGTACTCAACTTCGATCTTGACTAGATCGCTGTGCGACGGGTTCGTATTCCTTCTTGAGGGGAAAGAGGCGCCTTGCTCTAACCAGCCGCTTGAAGAGAGACGAAGAGGCGCATTGCCATTCTTGCAAACGATGGAGCGCCTTCCAGCATTGTATCCGTCATTCAAACCGTTGTTCCTTATCAGGCGTGGGATCTCTAGGCGACCATGTCTGTATATGAGCTCGCGCTCTGAGGACCAGAGCAGCGAGTTCGCCATGCCCCCTCTGTTTAGCTGCGTTGCCGTCTCAAATTCTAGCAGGGCGGTGGATATGACGCATGCGCCTGGCACGCTGCCATCCACAAAGTCGATTGACCTCAGACGCAAGTCGGGCATTTCCCATAGGACAGTGCGGAAGAAGCCCATAGTCATGTTGGCACCTGGGCATTCGTCTTTGGCATTGTTTGTGATCCATAGAACCGTGCTGCTGGCCATCAAGAGGTCTTTGAGGGCTTTGAGGCCACCGTCGCTGACGTTCTCCAAGACCGGCTTGTCCAAATCTGCCAGAGACAGCACCGTGGAACATGAGGGATGCTCTTTGCGATAGTCCTCCAGTTTTGGGATGCAGCAAATCTCTCTATAGCGTGTCTGAAGCTTCTCGCAGAGGCTGCTGACGAGTCGGACGGTCGCCGTTGTTGCACCTCCAACTACAACCAGCTTAGGGAAAACGGTTGGGTTGGCAAAAGGGCTTCGCAGCAACCGCACTGCATCGTCCGTAGCCTGTGCGGAGATCACGGAGAGAGGAAAAGGCAGACGGTCGAGGTCAGGGGTGATGGAATCTATCTGCGAGAAACCAGAGCGCTGGAGAAACGTATCCCACGCCATGGGCCCAACGCAGGGCGAGAGCGTGCGGCCTTCGGAGTGGCCGATCCACCTTTGAGGAAGTGTGCCAAACACGAAGCCCAGTCGCACAGGATCGTTGTCAGTTATCTCAAGCATGAAGAGATAACCCCCTGGTTTGAGCAGGCGCCGGGCGTTGCAGAGAGTGCGTTCAAGGTTGCAAGTGGCATGCAGCACCAGCGAGGCGACGACCACATCGTACGAATGAGCCTCAAAGCCTTGCTCAACGACATCGCGCTCCGCGTCGAGTTTCATAAAATTCATCTTGTCGGCGTGGTCGGCAAAGACGTCCCGAGCTTTCTCGAAGAACCCGATAGAGACGTCCGTGAACGTGTAAGTTCCAAAGGTATGGCCAATTTCCTCGAAGATTGTCTTCGTTGCACTTCCGGTACCGGCTCCTGCTGGCTTGTTAGCATCAACAACGTGTCCTGCCATAGGTCCCGTTACTTTCCTATTTCGAGAACATTCATAGCCGGATATCGATGAGCGAGTTGAGCCACCATTCGGGCCAGATAGCGGATGTAGCTTTTGTTAGTCATTCCGTGGGTGTAGTAGTCATCCAACAGGCCATCGCGGAGCAGGTGCTCCAGCATGGTGCTGCCGCTACGTACAGTTTGAGCAACATTTTCACCTACGGCTTCAATAACTTTACGGTCCAGACTCTCTGGGTACCGCGCTCTGATGGCCTCGGCCACCTCGGATGTGTCGTGTAGCCACTCCTTCTTGATATAAGGATGGACGCCAGATTCGACAAGACTCCGGACGTGGGCCAAAAAGCTGAAGTAATGCTTCCACGTGGCGTCATGACGCTGAGGGTGACTTTTTGGGATAGCCTTCTCCAGCCGCGTCATGTAGTAGAATGATAGCCGCTCAAGGTCTTCCGCAAGGTTGAAGTCGGCCTCTGTGGCCAGCCCATCCCAGCAGACAGCTGGGGCGTTGGGAGATACTGGATCCCAGGCTGTACTGTAGAACAACTTCAAGTCGTTTTCCCCAGTTGCTGGAGACAGCGGCGTGCATTGGAGGGCTTCGATTTGCAGAAGTCCTTCTCCTGTCGGCGTAAAAATGTCCACGTCACCACACAAGCCGGCTCTCTCGCGGTCAGGGATAGACGCTACAAACGGAAGACTTTGGGGCCTCTGGTTGATAGACATGGCTAGACCAGCGTTGACACGAAACTTTCTAATCCGTTTCGGGACTTGCATTGTTGAGAGGCGACCGTCCTCCGGATGACAATAAGCCAGCAAAATTGTCTGAATCGCAGCATCCAGCGTTGCAGGGTGCAGTAACAATTTGTCACCAGTCGTTGAGGATATGGAACCTTTCGCTGCGCTGAGCCTTCTGGATGCGTCTTTAATAGCGTGGAAGCACCCAGTATAGCCGTAGCCCAGAGCACTCCAGGCAGTGTAGAGGCGCTCGCTATTAATGGCTTTCATCAGCAAGTTTGTATGACTGTCCTGGTGCCCATACAGAAGCAGATCATCTGCTGAAGGGCCGAAGCGCAGCTCGACGGCTCCTTTGGCCATAAGAGAGAGATTGTCGCCAATGGCAGAGTACAACGAGAATATTGCCCCGATTTTACCAGTGACGTTGCGGCATATTTCTGTCATTGTACATATTGTCTCTACACCAAGACCGTCATGTGGGATGAGAAGTGCTTGGCCTATGTCGAGGTCTGAGATTTCGATCGTCTTGATGCTTTCCCCTGGGAGGACAATATCCCGTGCCGCCTCTATAGCCATGCATAGGTAGCCGGCGGCAGGGAATACCATTTGATTCTGGATTTTATGGCCGGTAAGCCATGGTAACTTATAGGTAGAGACGTTTTACCAAGGCGATTAATACTAGGCCATGCAGAGTATTGTTGAGATAGAATCTTGCCACGATGTTGGTAGCGATACGGTGATAGTTTATAGATGCAAGTCAACGACAAGTGAGATGTGTGTGGTGGTTCAAATCAAACAGACTACGCCTGTTAGAAGAATTGGGCAGTGTTGACTTTGTCTTCGGGGAAAAACCAAACGCCCTGATTCACTTGTAAAAAGGCATTTGTATTGTCTATTCTAATGAGCGAGGCAATCAATATTTCAATCGTGCGAAAGGCGCGCAAGGAAGCATAGGATAGGTCGTTGAATAACAGTGACGTGACAATATGTATGTGTTTGTAGCTAGCAGCAGCGGATTTCAAAATCCATATTTGACTTCGAGATGTATACAAAAAAGTGACGTGGAAATATAAGTATCTGATTTGAAAAGAGGTCTGAGTTAACCTCTGGGACGGGTTGTTGGTCGAATACCCTTCAACCTATTACGTGACCTTATGCGCCTAGAAAGAGCTCAGGCCGTGC
This sequence comes from Colletotrichum coccodes, assembly GCA_020466075.1. NCBI lineage: Eukaryota > Fungi > Ascomycota > Sordariomycetes > Glomerellales > Glomerellaceae > Colletotrichum > Colletotrichum coccodes. Next base: position 18,491 of record JAIMZG010001159.1, read on the forward strand.
CTCAGTTGAAACATAGGCTTTAAGGCACTGCAATATAACCTGCTAGATACAACAGCATCTAAAAAAGGCTATTCTAGGAACAATACAAGATATTTATACTTAGATATTAGTTAAGAGGTTAGATAAGATAAAGAATAGTTAGGTTAAATAAGTAATATAAGGTAAAAGAAGTTTTCCTGTTACTATTAATAAATTATAAAAATAGTACTTATAGTTCTAAATCTCCTAACTAATAAAAAAGAAGAATGACTTCATTATTTAATAGTTAAAATATAGTAAGGGATGTAATAAGAAACAAAGTAAGTAGTATTTATAGTAATGGTCTAGATAAATAATTCTTAATATAGAAGTATATTAATTAAATAAACTGTGATAATTAGAGACGTGCAGCGAAGTGAGATGGAATCATAAGTGGTTGATTGGAAGAAGGGGTCTGAAGTTAGCTTCTAAGGCGACTTGTCGGGTTGATCTATTTATCCTCCAGGCCAAAACAGAGGTCTAAGCTCTGAGCAGCCGCGACATAAATTTAAAGCTAGAGATCTAGAAGAGAGAATATTATATAGGATAGCCTAGTAGGAGGCGCAACAGAGCTCACCGGCTCGGCACCGTTAGGTTCTCAGAGAGCTGTTACTTAGGCTCTAGTTAGTTGTCACATCTAATCTCTATAAGTATAGCTCATATCATCTTGCTGCAACAAAGACTATCATACAATCTAGCTATTCTTATAATTTTCTATACACTACTTCTATTTGTTTTACTTTAGGAATTCTTTATTGACTCTATTTCTTGTTCTATTAGTAAATGTCACGGGCAGGTCAGGGCAACTAACTGCGCCACAAAGCAGTAGCTTTATTAATGACGACTCTGCCGTCATTGTCCCCTGTTCTGCATTATATAGTCATACACCAGTTAGACGCGCGACTAACGCAACCGGGTCGCAAGAATAAACTCTACCCCCAATGTTTTTCAACATATATTCACTTATTAACTTTAACTAACTCTATTATAATTATTTATTTCCTTAAGTCAAATACTAATTGACTCATTAAGATAGTTATATGTATTATTGTAATCATGTTGGAATAGCACTTCAGTGCACGCGTACACACTTATCTAGTCACATGCATTGTACATTAGTCAGCAGCATTCTGGCCTATTTAAGGGGCCAGATGAGCTGGAACTACACTTTTAGATCCTATGAGAAACGCAGCACTGTCTATCCAACCCCCTTACTTTTACGTGCCCTTTATGTACGTAAAGTCGATCTAACAAATAATATATATCTAGTACTGATTGGACTATTAATTATTAAAGTATATAAGTATGTTAATTGTATCGTATGTGTATATCTGTAATGTTCTTAAGAAATCCCTGTAAAAAGCCCTGTCTCTACTGGTTTCCTCCTTGGGGAAACGCCGGTAAAATTCTCGCACCTAGTTGGCCTAATCACTCTCATTAAATTAGTCGATTAGTTTGGGACATCCAGCCTTTACCATTGTGTTTTCACGGCGACTTCTACGGACTATACTAGGTTAATAAAGGGAGGCAAGGAGAATACATTATAAGCAGCAGCTAGAGCAAGGCTATCAAGATATTCTTTATTCATAAAACATCTTTTTTTAACTTCATAAAGCACTTTATTATAATCAAGTCTAAGTAGAGTATAAGTAAAGAAAAACTTTAGTTTTACTAGAAGGTATAACTGCTAGGAAGTTAATAAGGCAGCTAAGCCCTAGTAAAAACTTTAGAGCAACGAGTCTAAAGTACATATAGAATACATTCTCGGATTTTAATAATTTGAATATAACGCGATTTTGGTAATAGAGGTGCATTTGTACTAGGCTCACTTAAATCTTCTGATCTTGGCTAGTAAATCTTGTTATACTTGTGTTCGGTTGCTATATGATAACCCTTCATAATCCGTTTCTACCTGAGAAACAATGGTTTAGCTTATGCACCATCCACAATGACTATTAATGACAGAAAATTGCCTCAGAGATACCTTTACCTAACAGAACTTGCGAACGTTCCAGCTAAACCCGTCCCCACCGCCAATCACGTCCTGGTCCCAGGTAAAACGACCGTGAGGGGTGTCGTAGCCAACCCAACGGCCATCCTTGCGGAACTCCAAGTTGTAGCCAGACTGGCAGGTGATGAGCCAACTGTTCCCAGCGTTGCCGACGCCCCAGACCGCGTCGCACACCAACTTGCCATCATCAAGGATAAAGGCTGTCCTCAGGGAGCCGTTAATGGCATTACCCGAGAAGGTAAGGCAGGCCAGAGTAGAAGGAATGACCATAGCCAGGGCCGTGAGTGAGAACTTCATGATGAATGGAGGTGGAAATCTGAAGGATAGAAGAGTTCGGAATAGATAACGGTCTTGATGTGGGAGAGGTCTGCAGTAGTTAGGAGTAGTAAAAGCTTCTGCAACACTTGCCAGTCAGCCTTTATATAATATTTCTCGCCGATATAACGAAATCGAGACTCGGACTCATCCCTGAGCGGAAGGAATGTATTGCATTCGAGGTCCACATTTACTAATTAGTCGGCCTTGCCTAACTCGGCAGGAGATACTACACCTCGTATCATGATCTGCCAATTAGATGGAGGATTTAGGACTATGGAGTCACTGCGCTAAAGGCTGGATTGTTTTCCCCTTTTTCTGTGCATAGGCGAGGTGGAGTTCTTGTCATGAAGTGGCCTCTCCTGCTGCTCTGAGGGGTTAATGATAGCGGTCATCTTTGAGTGGGTGCTAATTAGCTCCTAAACCTACCTGGAACTAGGCACGTATTTTCTTCAACAGAGCAAATGTTTTGTCTTTTCACTAGCGCCTGCTGAAAGAGGCTAGTATTCCATCAAGTGCCATATGACTAATCAGGGCTTCTATTCCTATTAAGCTCATTGTATTACTCACTGTAGATAGATAGTACACCTATCGTCTCTATATCCTAGGTATATTAGATGTAGTAGTTATTCATTGATACCTTACATCGTATTATTCCTCCAATACTCCTATACTACTGGTGTATTATCTCTGTATTTGGGGGGAAAGTGGCTATGATATTGGGGCTTTGGACTTGGCGAAAATGGGGCCATCTCGCACTCGATGGGATAAGCACCTGCCCTATTAGTAATAGCGTCAGCACTGCATGATGTCACTCTCATAAGCTTCCGGGCCGACCCGACTGACTTGCTGGTAAGAGATGCGCCGTGTGGATACCCAACTTCCGCAGAGTGGGAAACACCAAGCACCAAAACACTACAATGAGCTCAAATCGAGACAAATAATTTGATAATCAAAGACACAAAACTCTGACAGTACGCTGGGATATCAAATCTCAGCAGTTGCGAAAGGTTGTTTTCTGACCTTTTCAAGTCACCTCCCTTGTCTCAAGACATTAAAAGACCGATACATACCCTCCTGAAAATAGGACCAGAGCGCCGTTGCCTCGCGAGTCTTGGTTCGAAATGAATCATCCAATGGAGTTTTGGAAAGAGAGTCGGTAGACTCCTTGTTTATGATTTCGTGACAGACGGACCGCAGGTAGTAAGCGTCAAGAAGTATAGAAATTACTCGCTCCGGCGCTTACACCGTGAGTATGCCTGAAGTTCTCATTCTTCTTCTTCTTCAACGTGGATCTAGTACAACAATGAATCAGTATCAACGGGGGAACAATAACTAATGTCTATGACTTCACGGTTTGGGTGACGGAACGAACGGCCCGAGACAACCGTGAAGGTGTCGAGGCCATCATTAGCAACGCTCTTGATTGGGAAAAAAGGAGCGGTTAAGAAACAGGGTTCTAACCCAAACAGGCTACAGAGCAATCGTGGCTTGGTTGGATCCTGAGAACCTTTCTTCAACAGGTTCACAACAGCTCGGACATCCCCCTCGCCCACTATCCAAGATGTGCGTTTTCCTCATCATGTAAATGGAGTCTTATGGTTTGCCCCTGTCTGGCTTCATACTCTTCTTCTTGTACTTTTTCCTTGACTTCCCAGATGACTCTAATACTACTGGTGCAAGATTTTGTTTGACTTCCAGCACGGGCTCCCAGCTTGATTCAGTGGGCGTTCCCCCTGGTGCCGCGGTGGGCTCCCGATCGATATCTGTAGTTTCAGCCAGCGGAAGGTCATTCTTTACTCCCAGAGCGGTCTGCCAATTTGATTTGGTAGGCTCTCCCCTTGATACTACGACGGGGTCACCACTAAAATCCGTGAATTTGGATGCCTCAGGTGATTGGGAAGCGTCCAAGGCGACATCTACTGTGGCCTCCCACAGACAATCCGCTGTGGCTACTTGCCCTGTTGATTGCACAACCACTGCCTTTAATTTCGCTTCAAGCTCTGGTGTGATATACATCGGAGGCACCAAGTCCAGCTCCGAAACCCAGTCTGGATTTATCTGTGGTCAGTTCGTAGATTGAATTGCACAACCCCGTGTAATTTTGTGCGCATTAGCAGACTTGAGGGAAGCCAATGCCTCGCAACAGATTGAAACCATGCTCTTAGCCAAGATCATAGAGTAGGTAAGTCAACATACCCACTTCCTAGTACCCTAAAAACAAGGGTATTAGAACATAACCACATTATTTAATTAGTTATTAACAGCGCCTAGATGCAACT